>PPKY03000033.1:0-156756 GCA_003706315.3 Ambrosiozyma oregonensis (nom. inval.)
TTCTAAACTAATCTCGCTTCCAACTTAACCTTTCGGAACTTGTTTACCGTCTTCTCAAATTAGAGCCTTTATTTTCCTAATTAGGAAGGTCACCAACTCCGGTCTATCCTAATTCCTTACAAAGTCAAGAGAAGGCAATTTGTCCGAGTGGTTAAGGAGAAAGATTAGAAATCTTTTGGGCTCTGCCCGCGCAGGTTCAAATCCTGCAGTTGTCGTTTTTTAAATTCTTATTGTTTCTCATCTTTAGATGTTGCTTTTCCAGTCTTCATAATTTCTTGAGAAATATATTAATAAAGAAATAATACATGGTATAATAAAGATAAATAAAATAAGATAAGATAAAAAATAACAATGATAATAATAATTTAACCATTTTTTGAAATAATTAAAGTAAAAACTCTTAAGTACTAACGCCATAGTATACACTGCTCATAGAGTCATTGCTGCAAAAAAAAATTAATTAAATAACATCATCTAAGACATCAGTAGCTAATCCTTGATCACCTTGCATATTTTCAGGAGCTTGAATTGAAGGAATAAATTCTAAGCTAATATAAACCACACCAATAACTAAAACTAAAATAGCACAAAGAATTCTAAACCAACCACCATGAAAATTTAAAATGGCAATTAATATATAAATTAATCCTCTACCTAAAAATGAAAAAAATGATGAGGCGTAAGTAAATAATTGTGATGGAATTTTAAACTCTAAATATCCTATTAATAAACCTAATATTGCAACATATATACCTTGGAAAAAATATCCAAATCCAGTGAATAATTCAGTTAATCCAGTGATAACCTATAATAAATAATAAGAGATAAATGATAAATGATAAAGTTAGTATTTGATCTTTCAATTAAGAAATTGTAGGGTAGTGGCTTATCTGATACTTACTGCAATGAACGAAACAAAAAAGTTCAAACCTTTGAAAACAATGCCATAGTCGGAGCCACTTGTATTTTCAAAATCAATATCGTCCATTATGTAAGAGGTAAGTTTTTATTTTCCAATTGTATTGTATATTGTAGCTCTGAACTTCAAAGAGCACAAGAGTGAAGAAGGCTTTGTTGAATAATAGCAAAGCGACGTTTCTTGCTTAGATTTATCTCTTCGCTGCGCCACTTAACGAAATTACATTTACCCCTACTTGCTTTTCTTATAAAATTGATTTACTCTTTAAATTCAACTTGATTAAATAAATAGCTGCTGATTGTTGATCCTCTTAAAAACAAAGATTTAAGCTATTACTAATTTCAGAAATTTCTCCTTCTAGTAAAAAAAGATTAAAAAACGATTTAAAACACAACTAAAGTAATATATTCAAAGTTAGAATGGAGGACAAGAATTGCTGAGTACTAGTAACCTTGCAAAGAATTCAAAGAAACAAAAAGGGATATTGCAATTTGCAGTGAGACAAGAAAAAAAAAAGGAGTGAAAACTAACAAAAGATAAAGGATAACAACAAAAAAAATGGAGTATTTAATTGAGAAAGAGTGATGAGAGAGGGTGGTGATTGTAGTAATAGTAGTAGTAATAGTAATAATAATAAACAAATAAGAAAAATAAAAAAATATCAAAAAATCAAGAGAACTAGCTAATAGAGAGAAAATAAAGAGATATAATAACAGAAAAACAAAAAACAAAACCAGTATATATTTCTTCTACCTTTGAAGTTGTTTAGTATAATAATAGAGCAACGTGTAGGGAATAAGGAAGCAGTAGCGGCAATTCGAGAGAAAGAAATCATATTTTATACACACAACAAAAATTAGATTAAAAGATAATTAAAAAAATAAAATAATTGATAATAATAAATCTCCTTGTAATTAATTAAATCTATTCTTCAGTTGGCTTTTCAGCAGCTTTTTCAGCAACTGGTTCATCTTGACCAGCTTCTGACATATCAGAGGTCCATAAAGTTAAGTTATCTCTTAAAAGTTGCATAATCAATGTGGAGTCCTTGTATGATTCTTCAGATAAAGTATCTAACTCAGCAATTGCATCATCAAAAGCTTGTTTAGCTAAGTGACAAGCTCTATCTGGGGAATTCAAGATTTCATAATAGAAAACGGAAAAGTTTAAAGCTAAACCTAATCTAATTGGGTGAGTTGGTGGTAATTCAGTAACAGCAACTTCGGAAGCAGCTTTATAAGCTTCTAAAGATAAATCAGCAGCATCCTTACGTTTTTCAGTAACGGCAAATTCAGCTAAATATCTGTGATAATCACCCTTCATCTTGTAGTAGAAAACTTTAGATTCACCAGATTGAGCAGATGGAATTAAATGTTGAGTTAAAACGTTCAAGATATCATCACAAATGTTGGACAATTCTTTTTCAATCTTGGATCTGTAATCTCTTATGAGTGAAACTTGAGATTCATTACCCTTAGCTTCTTCCTTTTGTTCAATTGAAGAGACAATTCTCCATGACGCTCTTCTAGCACCAATAACGTTCTTGTATGCAACGGATAATAAATTTCTTTCTTCAACAGATAATTCTTGACCATTGGAAGCAACAGCTTTCATGTTTTCAACCATTTCTTCATATCTTTCAGCTTGTTCAGCTAATTTGGCCAAGTAAACGGAGTCTTCACGGGATGTTGACATTTTAGACTATACTTTTAATAGTTAGTAAAAAAAATCTTTTCTAATTGTTTTAAAAAAAAAAATGTGTCCAAATATTGATTTGTATTTCATATTTTGTATTTGTTATTTTAGTAACCTATGTCCAACTCTACTTAACGTAGACAGTGCACAGGCTTAGTTGACCCAGCAGACATGAGCCGGTTATGAGCCCATACCCGAGTCAGTCAACCAGAGAAAACAGTCAGAAGAAAACAAACTGCCATGGGCGGCCGGCGCGAACCCAGCAAAGGAGAAAGGGGGAGGTGAGCGCCGCGAGGACCGGGCAACTTGCTTGCTGGCTGGCTGGCTGGCTAGTCTTCCTCCCCCCCCCAGTCTGGAACAACAAGGAGGACAACGGAAAAAGGGTGACAACGAACGAACTGACCAGCCCTGCAGCAGTACCAATAACACTAACAACTACAATTGTTCAACTAACTTAATTGATATAGTTTGTACAAAATGTAGTGTGACACAATATGGATACTATTTTTGTTTTTTTGTTTTGGTATTTGTGATGTAACTGTTAGAGCGTACAAATAAATTCAATAAAATCTAAATTAAAATTGGTAGATTTACACTATAATCCATGTGGGAACTAAGTTTAAAATGTAAAGATATCATTGGATCTATATCTAATCATGACAATAAAGTCATTAAAGAATGAATATTCGAGTGAAACAGATTTAATTAAGAAAGAGGCAAATGTTATGCCCTCACTTGCACTTGTTCATGATCTAGACGATATAAGTTGTTGGTTTTGGTTTTTGATATTACTGATTCATTTGGACACAACTTAAAGGCATTGAGATAAATAAGAATACATACTTGATATATATGTGAGTTGATGGGTGTTTGTAGATGAATGTATAACAGTAGAGGGAACTCTTGGTTGTTTGTTTGGTGTGGAAAAACAAGAGCTGTCCAACTGTTTTCGTTCTTCCACCTGTTTCGATCTGGGAATTCGCAGAGTGAGAATTCACACAGGCTGTGCACCAAGGTGTACGGCTCGGTGCACGGGTGTAGATGACATAACAGAGTTGGCAAAAAAAAGTGTTTATATTAATAAAAAAAAGCATAATATACACAAATTAGAAGGTATTAGATAATTAAATGAATAAACAAAAATAAAATATATCGATAAAATAGGAATTAGACTGTTAAATTACATCTTCATTTCAATTTCTCCTTTGACAGTGGCATCACTGCCAATTTTAATTTCCATTGGTTGACATTCCTTAATTTTAATACCAAATCTTTCATCTTGAGTAGATTGAATTAATTCATTAATACCTTCAACAAACGGTCCACTTAATTGATATTCAGAATGAACCCAACTTGCTTTAGCTGTATTTGAACCACCACTTAATCTAATTAATTCATTACTATGATTATTTAAAACAACAGTTGATAATTCTCTTGCAACAGGAATTTCTTTTGAAGCTTTTAATAAAGTTTTCAATTTTAGTGCAGTAATACCTAATCTTGGTAATGGTAATTCTAAACCTGGCAATGATGGGTTTTCAGCATCAAATCCATGTAATCCAGTTGATGTACTAGCATTTAAAACGACTTGCAATGGTAAAAATCTAGCTCTTTGAATTGGTTTAGTAAATGTTAAATGCCTATTGGTTAACTCAGATAAACCTAATCTTCCTTGTTTCATATCTGTTTGAATGGATTTTAATTGTTCTGGGATATCTTTACGTAAATCAATTGGGAAACTATCTGAAATATGAGATAATTTGAATGGATAAACTGATAAATCATTGTCAATTGTAGTTAATAATTTTCTTGATGCCTTTAATTTTAAATGATGTGTTTGTGTAACATCTCTAATATATATACTTGGTCTTGGATTAAAAGTTTCTTTAGAATGATTTTGACCTGTAAAATTGTCAACTGATTGTAATGTAACTAAACCTGGTCCTTCAATCGAAGATAATGGAGCCATCTTAATATCAACCATATAAACTTCACCTGGTGAGACAACAAATTCATCACTTGGAATAGCACTAGAACTAGAAACTGATGCATTCTTAGATTTATCATAGGTAATTAATTCAGTCTTATCACTGAATTTTGTTGATTTTTGTAATAATCTTAATTCTTGATCACTTTCAGACCAAACAACACCTTTAAAATCTCTTTCAGCAACAATACCTTCAGCTTGACCTGCTAAAAATCTCCTTATCCTTCTAACTTTAGATGTTGGAACAATAATACAGTTAAATGATTCAGCAATTGAATCAACAATTGTTCTAATTAATGAACCTGTAACAACTTTATTATTACCAGTTAATGATAATGGTAATTTTTCGGGAGTTAATGAAGCACCTAATAATGCAATGACTGTTTCATTAGCAATATGAGCAGCACAAATAGCATCTGCTGAAGATCCAAGTAAAGGTCCAGTTGGTTTTAAAGAGCCATCTTCTGAAGGGACACCAGGTGGATAAATAACTAAAGTATGCGATAAGTTTGATGTATAACCATCAACATGACAACCTAAATTAATGGTAACAATATCACCAGGTTGAAAGAAAATATTGATTTCTTCATCAACTTCTGGTGAATAACCAACAACAACATCATTAACATCAATTGTAACTGGTTGAGAAATACCTTTTTCCTTAACTTGATTTTTATAAACATTCTTCAATGCTGATTTCAAATAACTGTCACCTAATAAACATAATTCTGCTGCTGAATATGGAGTATGTTTACCTAAATGATATGAATCATTAATTAATGAAGTTAAGTATGCTAAACAAGTTTGGGAAACTTGACCTGCTAATCTATACTTATCTAAAACTTTTGATTCTAAAACATTTTTTTGCTTTAACAAAATATCAGTATCTCTTTGTGAAACTTGTAATTCCATTTTGAGTAATTTATATTAGAATATGGAAATATTTAAAGATTTAAAATTGTTTTAATGCTTAATAAATCAAAGTATTTTAATTTTATTTTACTAGGTGAAAAATTAAGTCCTATAAAAAAAAAAATTTCAAAAAACTTTATGTGTAGTACACGACCAGATCAAATTCCTTAGATATCTAACTGATATTGGCCCATCTTAAAACAATACACTTTATTCCAGACATTTATAAAACAAGAAAATATTGAGAAATTTACTTTATTATTTGCTGAAATAAAATGGATATGAACGAGTGCATGCAGTTTTAATATATAATTTATTTCTTACATTTTGTTAATTTTACAACTTCAAATATTTTGTAGTTCTTTTCTAATTGATTAAAATCGAAGAACTTATTGAAGAGCAAGAAGCAATAGTTGGATGCTTTCTATTGAAACAACATCTTGATTGGTTCTCTAAAAAAATAGACCAATTAATTGAATCCAAATCGACTAGAGAGTCAACCTGATAAGATGAGAAATAAAAAGAGGACTCCAAAAAAATATAAACGACAACTGCAGGATTTGAACCTGCGCGGGCAGAGCCCAAAAGATTTCTAATCTTTCTCCTTAACCACTCGGACAAATTGCCTTCTCTTGACTTTAAAAGTCAAGTGCTTTATTTTGTTTGCACTTGTCCGGAATAACACTCTAGATTATCCGGACATCCGTTCTTGGACACCACCACCACTAGCCACCAACTCCCAATTCTGGTACCATCTCCTTCCGATTCTATTGTTTCGGTTTGCAGTTTTGAGTCAATCACACTTTTTAACTATCTCTAAGCGGTCACACTACTTCCAGCATAAAGATCTACGCTACTTCCAGCATAAAGATCAAAGTTAATGTGCTGTTGATAAACAAAGGCTTTTATTCCTCCAATTATTCAATGCTTTTACTCAGATTCATAGTATTCCTATTTCTTGTTGAGATTTTCTTCTTGTAATTCTGTAAAATAATTCCTCATCTACCTCTTACCAAAACTTTGATGTTTTTTTCTTCTATAAAGTTATTAAACATTGATAAGGAGGATAAATGATAAATTTCAAGTTTTGAACAAATAAACCCCATATTAAGTAAGTTGTTTCAAACTTTGAATATTTTAATTTTTGAAAATGAAAAGAAATGAATTCAATTGTTTTCATAATAGTGGGGTAGTAGTTATTTAATTATTTGTTAATGTTTTATTTCACTTTTTTCTTCATTTTCTCACTAAAATTTTGTTTTCTAGTTTCATTAGTTTCATTAATTTCACTAATCTCACTAATTTATATCTTTATTAAACAAACACCCCTAAAAGCTTTAGGGCGTTGAAACAAGTTAATTTTTTTTGGGGCTTTCTATATAATAATAGAAAAAGTGGGTTTAAGAATATTTTCTTGTTATAATTCAACTAGTTTATCGTACGAATGAATAGTATGGTTTAAAAGTATACATGTAGGTCAATTAACTAATCAATCAAGCAAATGAACAAACTATCCCCGCTGGTAGTCAGTTATTTAAAGTTTAGGGTGTTTGAAAAGTACAGTAGTTTCAGTTTGAGATAAAGCATTGTTTCTGTATCTGTGTAAGTGAGTGTATTTATTCTATTTCTTTCGTATCGAAATATTTAATATTATTCTAGAAAGTTTTCTTTATTGTTTAAGTATTAAGTTTAGTTAGTTTATAAAGTTTATCTACTTTTTTTTAAAGGAATGATAATTTTTTAAACAACTTAAAAGAATTTTAACAATTTGTAAAGTAATTCAAATTTTCTCTATTCAAATAATAAATTTTTGAAAAAAAACAAAATAATATAGAACGGAAGCTGGAAAATACAACCAGCCATAAACTTAACGCATGGTGGCGTAGAAATTTACCTCGCACTGCACAAAGCGCAATTTTATCACCAGCATACGGAACGGCATGGAGATTTAAATATAATTGAAATTGGAATCGAACTCGAACTCGAACTCCGAAATCTTAATTAATTAGTATCTCTATTATACTGAGCGAATAATAAAGAAGTTTCTTTTAAAATTAACCCATGAAATAGTTAATAACAAATCATATTAGTAAAAAACAAATCAAAGTTAGTAGAAGGAATAGTACCGAAAATATAAAAATGGGTGGTTTCTTACTTTAAAGTTTGAAGAAGAATTGTTTTTTAATAGCTTTATTTTTCAATAACCACCCCCCGATATACAAACCTCAATAACCAGGACAACCTGAATCATAGTAGACTAAAAAGGTAAAAAATTAGGGTGAATTATGCGCAGATAGATAGAAAAAGATGCACGGCATAGTAAACGCCATAAATTTAATAAATTTAATGTGTAAAGAAGAGATGACCTTTCAATTGTTTCAGTTCACAAATAAGTAATAATCAGGTTAAAACAAATTAATAATTGGAAAATACGTTCACCCACTATCTTTACTTATTTGAAATAAGTGTTTTTAAAAATAGGAATGTGATGAATATTATTATAATATAGAAGAAACTTATATTGTTCTCTTCCTCTTGAGTAAAATGGATGAATGGCGTAAGATCTAGTGCATAATAGACTCGGCACAATTGCTCTGGGATAAACCGAAGGAATCGTAAGTTTGGAGAGTGGGGTGTGTGGGGGTCGCATAATTGTGTGGCTCTACGGATAGGTGGCGATTCGGAGTTAGCCTTTTCGGTGATTGTTGGCGGCAACGGGGATTGTGCTAGTTCTCCACAAACAATAGCACCTCCTTGAAGCTGTAGAGACAAGTGGAATCATATGGTTGGTTCACCATGAGTTCTTCTTTGAAGTTTATTTTTGTTTCCTTTCCTGTTGCTACTTATTTGTCTTGTTTCTTTTACAAAAAATCTGGGGTTGATGTTACTTCACCATGTGCGGTTATGTTGGTGTTGAGGTACCAACGCTATTTATTGTACTACTTGCTTAAATTAAAGCAAAAATGTACAGGTAAGTGAGAATTAACATAAGTAACAAGTAAACTGCTTATACACTACACATATGGTAAAGTTTTCAAAAGTATTTGTAGTTTGAACAAAGACTGATGTATATCAATTATTTACATCTTTGTATGTGTATCTGTTTAAATTAGTGAAGAGTACTTGAGTCAAATGATCAAAAAGATGGCTAGACTTATATATAACGTTAATTTGAATAATTAGATACAGATAGATGAAACGTTTTATACAAATTAGGGAGTAATTAATACCAATAAAGTAAAAATTTGAATTTAAAAGAAATAAAAGAAATAAAAAAAAAAGATTAAATATTTAGTACCTATAGTCAGCTGAGGTTCTTAAACCAGGCTGAACCCTGCAGCAGAAGCTATTCACGTACGATAAAGTGCAATTTGACTTTAAATTACTATTACTATTACTATTACTATTATTTTATTAGTACTTATTTAAACTGGTGTAGGATTGCTATCATCACATATCAGCATACTATTTACAAGAATAAGGTGAGTAATCAAGCAATATTAAAAAAAATTAACGAACCATTTTGATAATTTCTTATAACAACAAGCATCACTATCACGATATATTAAAAATGAAAATTGTAAAGTTATAGTCAGATTTACTACTATGGTATTTTTGTTTATCTAAGCAAAAAAAACAAAACAGGATGTTACTAGCCATCTAATTTGATGCAACTAGAGAAGAAAAAAAGAGAATTGAAAAAAGAACAAAAAAAAAACAACCTCTGTCTGTCTGTCTGTCTTTGGTATTTATCCCTTTTAATTTAATACTACAACATCATATTATATATATATACTGAACAATAAACACTAGACTCTGTAAAATAATGAATAAAATACATACTAGCATACTATTGTACTAGTTTAGGAACGACGGAAGTACAATACTTTAAGTTGAGGCTAATTAATTATTGGAGAACCGTTGGCTGTCTTATCATAATAGATGGACAGACCCCCGTCTGGACGGAGACGGACGGAGACCCTAGTTAGGATGGTTGTCCAACAACCGCAACTGGCTGCCTGGTGCCTGCCTCCCTTCTAACTTCTCAAACCCGTGCTAGCCGGACCCGGAAGGAACACTCAGCTGCACCCGCACCGCGTGCGATCTTCTCGAACACCTCCTTTAATATGAAGAACTAATTTTAAAATTAAGACTAAGGCTAAGGCTAAAAATTAAGAAGGAAAGATCATTACTGCCTGATTTAGCATTAAAATTTGATCACTACAAAAGAGCTTTCTCTTTAGAATCACCATACTATTACAATTACAATATTTTAATACATAAGGTGGTAACCTTTACACAACTGTTTGTAATTGATGAGTATAATTATAACTGATAAATGGATAAAAATATATTTCATTATTAAACCCCTAGTTTAAACCACTTTGAAGTATAAAACGATGTTGGGTCAGGTTACTTAAAGTCAAATAATCAAACCGTCGCGTCGGTTTCGGACTCGGAGACTCGGACTTAGGTCGGAGAACTTGGCCGAAGTTAGTGCCTTTGCTTACTAGTATACTGGGAAGTTTGCGAGATCTCCTTGTTGGCTTCCTTCTTTCGACGTTGTTGGGTGGTGTGATACGGCTTTATGTTCGGTTACTCACTATTTTACTATTCGACAAAGTACCAATTGTAAATTGTCATTCACAAAACGATAAATATATATATATATATATATATATATATAATATTAAATATATATCGTTTTATCATTCAAAGTTACAGAGTATGAAAACATTTAAAGGGGCAACGCGCGTTTGTTGATTTGACGTGTTTGAATTTTCCAATCCGAAATGGCAATTACTGAAAATTTTTCCATTTTGCGGAGCTCTTTGTTCAAAAACTGGGGTACAATCATTTGCTGTAATGCCACTAATATGAAATGTAACACAAGACAAAGACAAGCTTAATTTATATTAATATTGGGCTCTGTTATTAAAGAGATTGTTGTTATTTGGATCTATAATGTGTTGTTGTATATTGGTTTTTAGTTTTTAGTTTTTGGGTCATTTGGCATTTGAAGTTAAAGTCAAGTCATCATCTATTTTTATTTGTATTATTGTTTTATCAATTGAGTAATCATAATCTCTCCTCAATTTATCAAGATGACATTCATTATACTTCAATATATTTATCAAATTTTATACAAAGTAAAACTAGCTTTTTTACTCATTTACTACCAATGTAACCCATGGATTTATCGAACGAGGGGAGAAAATTGAGGGGTTGCGAGGTTAGCCACCCAGTCCGGATAACACAGGTCTGCGCTGTTGCAGGTCGTTAGGAGGAGGAGATTGAATTTCCCAGTTGATTTCCACTTGTATAAAACTCAACCAGTTTCCCTGTTGCTCATTTTTCTATTATACCCTCAAGTCCATTACATTTATTTAATACAAATTTATTTCTACTCTTCAACTAGAAACTACCTTTTGTATATTTGGATAGTGATATCAACACTACGTCAGTTCCGTTGCATCCATCAAATCATCCTTTCTTATCAAAAATTGTTTATCTACAAAGTTCAACTCAGCCACCACAACCAATTTTGCTTATCTTCATATTATCCAATCTTCGATCCATCCATTCTTTTCATCTACTGAACGAGTTACTGTTACTGTTACTGTTATTGTGCTATTAATACTATCACTACATTCACATTTATAAAGTTTCCCTTTGTCTACTTGCTGCTCCATCTCCTGCATATACATTTTCATTTTTCCCCTTTTTTTTAAATCTCATAAAATAATCCCATAATTATTCATAATTACAGTCAAACGCAATGCCATATTTAGGTCCAAAATCTTTTGAAACCGCACCTTTAACTACAAATAACTTACAATATTTAAATGATAAATTAAATATTACAACAAATAACGGAAATATCATTTCAAATTCACAAATTACTGTGCCACGCCAATTACCTCAACAACCAACTAATGGTTCTTACTTTTCCCATATTCATTCACCTTCTTCCATTAACTCTGATTCACCAAATGAAACAGAACTATCAATATCGACCCCTCTGTCTTCTATTTTGAGCTCTGATGCTTACACAGATTATATTGCTACTTCTTCAGCAGTTTCTCTTCAACCAACTGATACTGTTATTGATGATAATGGTTCAACAAAGACCGTTGTTTTAAGACAAGATGATGTTGCTGCCTCTTCAGTTTCCCTATCAACTATAAGGGATTCAATTACTGAATTACCTCCACCACCTCCTCAAAGTTTATTAAGAAAAAAATCCGGTGAATTGATAAAATCTTCACTAAAATTACCTACATTAAATAGATCAAACTCTATGCCTAATGCTAAGTCTGTTAGATTTGCTTCTCGTTTGGAAGATATTAAATTCTTTAAAAAATCTGAAAAGCCTGCTGCTGTCTCAACAGATGTTTCACCTGTTTCTTCTCCTTCATTAAGAGCCAAATGGGATTTTGATTATCCTACATCATCTGATGAAGAGGATGAAGAAGATGAATTACCATATGATGATGAATATTGGGAAGTTTTAACTAATGATGTTCCATACAATCCGGGATGTATCAATTTTGCTAAATTTAGTGGTGATAAGCCGATAATATTAGAATCTTTAAGATTATCATTCAACAAGTCCTCATTGATTGGATTTGTGTTTGTTAAAAATTTAGGATATTCTAAAAAGATAACAATCAAATCTACAGTTGATAATTGGAACTCTTTCATGGAAATTCAAAATGCTAATTATATATCCTCGAATCACATCTTCAAATATGCTGATGCTGATGTTACTTATGATAAATTCTCTTTTATTATTAAACTAGATTCATTTTGTAGCTTCAAACCATTGGCAAAATTAGCTTTTTGTATCAAATATGAAGTTAATGGTGAAGAATTTTGGGACAACAATAACAATAAAAATTATACAGTTACTTTAAGAGGCCATGCTAAAAAGCCATCTAATAAATCTAAAAAATCATCACCACAACAACAACAACCAAGATCCGATTTAGATGATTTGAGTTTTAAATTGAAGACTAACACAAACTTTTCTGATTCTTTTAATTCCCCTACTCCTACTAATAGATTTACATTCACTCCAAGAACATCCAAAAGTTATCTGATGAAAAAAGTCAAGTCTGAATCTTCTTTATCAACCCTTTCATCTCTGGCATCCCTTTCACCATCTACTTCTACAACTACAGTTGCATCTGCACTAGCTTCAACTTCTCATTCTTCTTTAAATGGCCCATCTAAACGTTTTACTCAAACTTCTACTTTTTCATTACCTTATTCTCCATATTCTCTTACTGCTCCAAATTCTTTGAGATCATCTCCTGCTACTGTTTCTAACTCCACCTTTGGTACCACTTCACCAATCGGTACTAAGAGTAAACCAAGCTCAACATTATCACAAGATTATGATTCGATTTTACAAAATTATTGCTTTTTTGGTACTGGTAAATCACATTTATCTCCTTCTCCAAAACCTCAAGGTGCTAGCTTCGGTGAATTAACAAATGATTTATCTTCATTTTGTATCAGTTAAGCTAAGTATATTAGTTAATTGATTTTTTTTCTTTGATTTTTGAATCTTATATCTGATTTCATACTACTTTGAAGATACCTTTTGCTATCGATCGTTTTACTCACCTTACCATTCGTTTATCATTGGCTTTTATCTTTTTTATTGCATTCTCTTCCAATTTTGTTTCTATTACAGTATGCCTACGCCATTTATTATTCATATACCAGCATACCCACACATCGCAATACAACACACACCAACCACTCACTTGTATCAATATAATGTATCACTCCTTTTTTTTTTTTCGTTGTTCAGCTAATATGCCTATTCTTAATTTTAATTTTTTTTATCCTTTTAGCAATTGCATACGTTTTACATTAATTTTTTTTCTTCTGTTGCTTCCGCTCGTTTTATCTCTTTTTGTTTTTTAATATTGGCTAATTTTTATTTTATAATTCATCACTTTTTGATTTTGACGAATTAATTCAAAAGGTATCATTACTTATTTTAAATCGTCTGTTAATTATTTTATTAATTTTATTTGGGGTTTCAAATTTTGTGTTTTATTTTTGTTTTAATTTGCTTTTATTTGCTTGCTTTTCTATTTTTTTCACTACATTCTACACCTCTCCCATTTTGAGAATAAAAGATTGATCGTTTATATATCTCTTTTTGCTTTGGTTTATCATTTTTTTTTTGAGAAATGTTTTTAAATATACTAAAACATATCGAAATCTTTAATCACTTTATCGTTTTTTTGATAATGTGTATTTAATGTACCTCTTATCTATACTCATATTAATTGATTTATTTATGGCATTATCATTTTCATTTTCATTGAATGTTGTTTTCATTTTCATTTTCATTTTCATTTTTTGTCAGTTTTTGGATTTTCTAATATTTTATCCTTTATAGCTTATAATTGCATTTACTAATATATATAAATAAATGAGTCATAGATAAGGAAAATGGGAATGGGAAGAATCGACCCACCAATTTTACTACTAAGAATGGTCGTGCGCCATGCACAATGTTTTGTTTTTGATTTTTTTAATCAACGATGATGAGTTTTTAGTATTTAAAAAGATGAGTTTAACCATAATTTAATTTAAGCATTTTTATTTTATATTTTTATTTTTTAATAAGAACCTTAGTAGTATTATTTTTTACAATATGTCAAATTCATTTTCGGAAGATGAATTAATTTCATCATTTTCTAAAATTGGTTTTAATGATTCAAAAATTAAAGAAATTTTAAAGAATAAAAAAGTTTCACAGTCATTAGGTTCTATCATTGAATTATCTAACAATCAAACTTTAGATAAATCACAAATTGCTTTATTACATAATCTAGCTACTTTAGTTAAAGGTGATTCAAATTCACTACCACATTTAAAATCTATAGTTGATGCAATTGTTGATGGTAGATTATCAATAAATTTACAAGTTTCAGAAGCTTTTAAATATGTTAAATCAATTGATAGTGATAAATTTGATTTACATGATTTTGAAAAAGCTTCGGGTGTTGGAATTAAAATTACTGATGAAGAAGTTGAACTAAAGATTAAAGAATATATTAATGAAAATAAACAAGAAATTGAAACTAAAAGATATAAAATGGTTCCATCTTTATTAGGTAATGTTAAATCTTTACCTGAATTAAAATGGGCTTCCCCATCGAGTTTCAAACCTATTATTGATAAACTAATTTTAGAATTACTTGGTCCAAAAGATGAAAGAGATATTGTTAAAAAAGAAAAAAAAAAGAAGAATGCAGCACCAGCAACAACAAAAACTGAAAAGAAAGAAGAAGATAGAAATATGTTTGCCGAAGGTTTCTTAGGTGATTTACATAAAGCTGGTGAAAATCCACAAATGTGGCCTGAATTAATGCCAAAACATTTAAAAGCTACTGGCGGTAAAGTTTTCACTAGATTTCCTCCTGAACCAAATGGATTCTTACATATTGGACATTCTAAAGCTATTATGGTTAACTTTGGTTACGCTAAATATCACGATGGATTATGTTATTTGAGATATGATGATACTAATCCGGAAGCTGAAGAACAAGTTTACTTTGATTCTATTTTGAGATGTGTTAGATGGTTAGGATTCGAACCATGGAAGATTACTTATTCTTCTGATTATTTCGATCAATTATATGCTTTAGCTATCAAATTAATTAAATCTGGTTATGCTTATGTTGATCATTCAACTTCTGAAGAAGTTAAAGCTCAAAGAGGTGTTCAAGCTGATGGTAAACCAGGTGGTAAAAGATTCCCATCTCCATGGAGATCCAGACCGATTGAAGAATCTTTAGCTGAATTTGAAAAAATGAGATTAGGTGAATATAAACCTGGTGAAGCTACTTTAAGAATGAAACAAGATATAGAATCTCCATCTCCACAAATGTGGGATTTAGTTGCTTATAGAGTTTTAAATTCTCATCATGCAAGAACAGGTGATAAATGGAAGATGTATCCAACTTATGATTTTACCCATTGTTTGGTTGATTCTTTTGAAAATATTTCTCATTCTTTATGTACCACAGAATTCTACTTAAGTAGAGAATCTTATGAATGGTTATGTGATGTCTTACGTGTTTACAGACCGGCTCAAAGAGAATATGGTAGATTGAATATTACTGGTACCATCATGTCAAAGAGAAAGATTGCTAAATTGGTTAATGAAGGTTATGTTAGAGGCTGGGATGATCCAAGACTTTACACTTTAGAATCATTAAGAAGAAGAGGTGTCCCACCCGGTGCCATTTTATCTTTTATCAATACTTTAGGTGTTACCACTGCTACTACTAACATTCAATCGACTAGATTTGAAAGTTCAGTTAGAGCCTATTTAGATTACACAACTCCAAGATTAATGATGATTGAAGTTCCATTGAAAGTTGTTATTGATAATTTACCTGATGATTATGAAGAACTTGTTGATGTTCCATATAAACCTGGTTCAAAAGATTTTGGTTCTAGAAAAGTTCCATTCACAAAGACCATTTACATTGATAAATCTGATTACAGAGATGAAGTTTCAAAAGATTATTTCAGATTAGCACCAGGTCAACCAGTTGGTTTAATGCGTGTTCCATTTAATATTTCTGTTGAGTCAGTTGAAACAAATTCAGAAGGATCCCCTGTTTTAATTCATGCCAAATATTTGAATGATCCAGCAACTCATAAGAAGCCAAAGACTTTTATTCAATGGGTTCCAGAATCGAAAAAATATAATTCTCCAGTTCACATTAAGGAAGTTAGAATTCATAATCAATTGTTCTTATCTGAAAATCCTTCGGCTCACCCAGATGGTTACCTTTCTGATATTAATCCAAACTCTGAAGAAGTTTTAAAAACTGCTTTGATCGAACCTGCATTTGTTGATATTGAAAAGAAATCTCCTCTGAATATGCCATTCAGTAACCCTACATTCAGCATCAAGGAAGAGAAGGGTCCAGAAACTGTCAGATTCCAAGCCTTAAGATTAGGTTACTTTTGTATGGATAAAGATTCAACAAAGAATAATTTAATCTTGAACAGAATTGTTACTTTGAAAGAAGACTCTTCGAAAGATTAGATTATGAATGTTGTTTTATTTTCTGATTTTCTGATTTTCTTATTTTCTTGTTTTCTTGTTTTCTTGTTTGTCTTGTTAAAGTTATATAATTTGTTATATATTATTACCATCAAGCTTTAATCTTATATTTAATTTGATTTTCTTGTATATGTGTCACGAATAGGCAAAGTCCTGATGAAATAGAATCTTTAATGGGTAAAAATGTAGCAGATGAAAAAATCATGAAAAGCCATTTTGCCGCAACCCATAATCGCACAGATAGTTTTTTTTTCAAAATTTTTTTTATAAGGAACAAGAAGGAAAAACGGTGAAATTTCCTTGATAAAACAGTTTATTCTTGGTTCAAAGACACCACTTAAATTACTATTAAACAAGGATGTCTACTGTTGCAGTCTCTCAAGATTATGTTGATGATTCTTTCACTTTTGAATCTTTTAACCTAGATCCAAGATTAACTCAAGCTATAAATAAATTAGGGTTTAATCATCCAACATTAGTTCAAACACAAGCTCTTAAATTATCATTGGAAGAAAAAAAAGATATAATTGCTAAAGCATCTACTGGTTCAGGAAAAACAGCAGCATATTGTATTCCTATAATTCAATCCATTTTAGCTGATGATGTTACTAAAAATCAAATTCAATCTGTTGTTTTAGTTCCAACTAAAGAATTAGCAAAACAAGTTTATATTTTTTTAAACCAATTGACTATTTACTGTGGTAAAAATATTAAGGCATTAAACTTAAATGATGATATTAGTGAACAACTACAAATTTCTTTAATTGATGAATTACCAGAGATTGTTGTTAGTACGCCATCAAAATTAGTTTCAATTTTAGAAAAAAACAAAAGATTAGATTTAACTAAATTGAAATATTTAGTTATTGATGAAGTTGATTTAGTTTTATCTTATGGCTATGAAGACGATTTAGAAAAATTGACCAATTATTTAAATTTAAAACAAAATATGCAAGTTTTTTTAATGAGTGCTACTCTAAATGATGATGTTATCTCATTAAAAGAAAGATTTTGTAACAAACCTGCTGTTTTGAAACTACAAGATGTGGATAATAAGAATAAGAATTTAACCCAATATTATATTAAGACTAATGAATTTGATAAGTTTTTATTAATATATGTCATTTTGAAATTAAATTTAATTAAAGGAAAAATTTTAATTTTTGTTAATGATTTAGATAGAGGTTATAGATTAAAATTATTTTTACAAAATTTTGGAATTAAATCATGTATGTTGAATTCTGAACTTCCTATAAATTCAAGATTACATATAGTTGAAGAATTCAATAAGAATGTTTACAATTTACTTATAGCTACTGATGAATCAAATGAATATGATGAAGAAGATGAAGAACATGCTGAAATTAAGAAGAAGAAAAAAGAAGATGCTAATGCTGAATATAGTGTTTCAAGAGGTGTTGATTTCAAAAATGTTGCTTGTGTTTTAAATTTTGATCTTCCAACTTCATCAAAAGCTTACATACACAGAATAGGTAGAACTGCCAGAGGTGGTAAGGCCGGTACAGCATTATCATTTGTTGTTTTAAGTAAGGATTGGGGTAAACATAAGTTTTCTTCTTTAGCAAGTGCAAAGAAGGATGAAAAGATTTTGGGTAGAATAGAGAAGACTCAAACCAAGTTAGGTTATGAATTGAAACCATATCAATTTCAATCAGATATAGAAAACTTTAGATATAGAATGGAAGATTCTTTTAGATCTGTTACTAAAACTGCAATCCGTGAAGCTAGATTAAAAGAAATTAAGATGGAATTAGTTTCTTCTGAAAGATTGAAGAGACATTTTGAAGAAAACCCCCAAGATTTAGCAACTTTAAGACACGATAAAGATTTATCTAAAGTTAGAAGTGAAGGTCATTTGAAAAGAGTTCCTGATTATTTGTTACCTAAGGATGCTAGAAAAGATCCATTAAAAATTGGATTTGTTCCATTTAATAAAGCTGGTGGTAAGAGAAAAGGAGGTAAAGTGAAAAAAAACAGAAATAAGGTTGATGCCTTGAAGAAGTTTAAGAAATAAGTAAATAAATAAGCCTAATTCATCTTTGTACAATAAATAACAATCTTATTTTTACTAGTTATTATTTATATAATTTATAAAACTTCCAATCTTTAATAGTATCAAAAATAAAAATAAAAAAAGGGTTCTGAAAATTGAAAAACGGTCGTGCACGCGCGAAACATTTTTCAAAGTGTTTTCTTTTGAAAGACACGTAGCAAAACACCTTTTAAATTGTTAGGAGTGATGAGATACTTTGGAAAAGTTACCCATTCAGCTTTTTAATTTGCTCCACCCATAGGTCCTTAGTTCCATCCTCTACCATCTTCATCTTCATCCACAATGGCTGCTAAGAAACACTCTAAAACAGCTGCATCATCTACAAACCCCGCTTCCAAACTCTTGGGAACAGATGATGTTGCTACAACAGAATTCATTTTAGAGAAAGGTATTGAAAGACCTTATGTCAAGACCACATTATCTGACAAAATATCTGCTTCTAGAAAAGTTAACTCTACCCAAGAAAAACTTTTACTTGCTTTACTTACAATTGGCTCAATTGTTACAAGATTTTTAAATTTAAAAGAACCAAATTCAGTTGTTTTTGATGAAGTTCATTTTGGTGGCTTTGCTAGAAAATACATCAATGGGAAATTTTTTATGGATGTTCATCCTCCATTAGCTAAATTATTGTTTGCTTCTGTTGGATATATAGGTGGTTTCAAAGGTGATTTTGAATTTGCCAAAATTGGTGACATTTTTCCAGCCAGTGTTCCATATGTGTTGATGAGAGAATTAAGTGCTCTTACTGGTTTAGGTACCGTTATTTTAATGTACTTAACTTTAAGAAATACTGGTTGTAAGCCAATCATTGCTTTTGTTACATCATCTTTACTAATTATTGAAAGTGCTAATGTTACTTTATCAAGATATATCTTGTTGGATTCTCCTTTAATTTTTTTCATTGCTGCTACTGTTTACTCACATACCAAGTTTTTAATTGCTAAACCATTCACATTTGACTGGTATAAATCTTTAATAGCTACTGGTGTGTCTTTAGGTTTAGCTTTATCATCTAAATGGGTTGGTTTATTCACTGTTGGGTACGTTGGTATTTCCACTATTGTTCGTTTATGGTTTATCCTGGGCGATCTAAGTATTTCTACTAAGACTATTACTAAACATATTGTTTTCAGAGCTACTTTCTTATTAGGTATTCCACTTATTATTTATTTAGCTTTCTTTTATGTTCATTTGATGGTTTTAACTCATGAAGGTGACGGTGGTGCATTCCTGTCATCTGCTTTCAGAGCTTCTTTTGATGATTCAACTGTTCCAAAATCTGTTTATGCTGATGTTGGTGTTTCCTCTGTTGTTACTCTCAAACACGTCAATACTCATGGTGGTTATTTACATTCTCACGATCACCTATATGAAGGTGGATCAGGTCAACAACAAATCACATTATATCCACATTTAGATGATAATAACAAATGGTCAATTGAATTATACAATGTTACGGAAGAACCTTTAGAATTTGTTCCAATTACCCACGGTACTAAAATTAGATTAAAGCATTTATTAACCTCAAGAAGATTACATTCTCATGATTTAAGACCAGCCATTAGTGAAATTGAGTGGCAAAATGAAGCTTCTTGTTATGGTTATGAAGGTTTTGAGGGTGATCCAAATGATGATTTTGTTGTTGAAATTCAAAAGGAATTATCTGTTCCAGGTGAAGCTCAAGAAAGAGTTAGAGCCATTCAAACTATTTTCAGATTGAGACATGCTATGACTGGATGTTATTTATTCTCTCATGATACTAAGTTACCAAAATGGGGATTTGAACAACAAGAAGTTACTTGTGCTACCCAAGGTATCAAACCATTAAGTTTATGGTATATTGAAGAAAATCAAAATTTGTATTTAGATCGTAAGACTGCTGAACAAATTTCTTACCCTAAGTTAACTTTCTTCCAAAAGTTCCGTGAATTACATACTAGAATGTGGGAAATTAACAATGGTTTAACTCAACCACATGTTTACGAATCCAGACCAGAATCCTGGCCTTTTTTACAGAGAGGTATTTCATACTGGAGAACTGAAGATAGACAAATTTATTTATTAGGTAACCCAGTTGTTTGGTGGTTAGCTTCATTCATTTTCTTACCATTTGGTATTTATATTGGGGCACAAATTTTATCTTGGCAATATGGTTCCCCATTGAATCTTGATGCTGAAATTTTCAATTATGATTTAACAGGATTTGAATATATTTTAGGTTGGTTTTTACATTATTATCCATCATTTTTAATGGCTAGACAATTATTTTTACATCATTATATTCCAGCTTTATATTTTGCTATTTTGGCGTTAGGTCAATCTTTAGAATTTATTCACTCTAAGATTTTGAAAGGTAAGAAATATGTTTCATATGGATTACTTGCTTTATTATTGTCAGCAGCTGTTCATTCATTCTTACAAAGAACCCCAATTATTTATGGTTCTGGATGGACTAAGGAACAATGTGAAGCTTCTCAACTATTGACTAGATGGGATTATGATTGTAATTTATATCCAGATTCTTCAGCTACAACTAACGTCGATGCATTTTCTTCTCAAATTACTCAAGAACCAGGTCAAGGTATTGACTTTGATGCCGCTGTTAAACTAGATGATGCCCAAATTCAACAAGATCAAAAGCCATTGGTTGTTGATGAAAATGTTGTTGAAGAAGATAAAAATCAACAACCAGAGCCAGTTGAAGAAACAATTCACGAAGAAGATGAAGTTAAAAATGTTGTTAATGAAACTCCAATTGAACAAAAAGAAGCTTCTGATAAATCTGATAACGAATCTGGGGAAACTGTTGCTACTTATGAACACAAATCTGAAGGAACCGAGGAACAAGAACCTGTTGAAGAACCAGAAACTTCTGCTGAAAATCCAGTAAGTCCAGATACCCCAGAACCAGAACAAACACCAGAATCTGAAATCGTGTTTGAAGAAAAGGAAGAAAAACCAATTGTTAAAGATGAACTTTAGTTTCCTTAGATTACGCTTTTTTTATTTGAACTTCTTTTGGTTCTTTTTGTCCTCTTGTTATATAAGTTTGTATTTCGCTTTTAGCTTACGTTTAAAATAAATCATTGAATATTCGGTTTTTGATGATTTTCTACAATCTACATGTAAAATAGTATCCGTAAGTAATATTTTTATAAAAATATGACAACTATTGGTCCAATAAATTCCTCAATAATTTAATATCATGAGGCCTTGTTCTACAACATCCACCAATGATACCTACTCTGTCCAATTGAATACATTTTTTAGCTATTGATAGAAATTCATCATGAATATCATTTTGAGTGAATTCAACAGACCATTCCCCACCATCATGATATTCTTCAGCTGAATTTGGATAGATCAATAATTTCACTTTTTTCAAGTTATCATATTTGTCAATTTTTTCATTTAATTTAATCAAAATACCATTACTATACTGTAATTTACAACAATTTGCACCTAATGCGATCAACTGGTCATCACAGTTTACATTCAAGAATTCAAACAGTAAATCAATTGATGTTCCATCTGCTAATGAACCATCTTTTTTACAAGAGAACGATATCCAATAACATTTTTTATTGGTTGAAGTACTATTAAACTCATTAATTAATTTAACCAAAACTTTAATCTCTTGTAAATTTGGGATTGTTTCCATTGCAATAACATCAACTTTTAAGCTATTATGCAAGAATTGGAATCTTTCTTTATGATATTCATTAAGTTCTGAATCTGAAACATTATTATAATCACCTGTATATTCTAAAAAATCATGTAGGTAAGCACCATAAGGGCCAACTGAGCCTGAAATATAGATTTCTCTCTTATTAATCTTATTATCGCTGTTATCATTTATTTTTATATCATTATTTTGATTTTTAAGATTAATGATATTTTTGTAATAAGCTGTTTGAGCATCAAGACATAATTGAATACTTTTTGAATAAATTTCTTCAGGATTTAAATTTTCCTTTGATAAAGCTTTATTTGATAATTGATAAGTTGAAGTTAATAAAATTTCAGAACCTGAATTCAAATAATCTAAATGTAATTGAGTTAATTCTAATGAATTACATAAAATAGCTAACCCTGACCATAAAGTCTCACCAAGTTCAATACCTCTTCTTTCTAATTCTGTCCCTAATGCGCCATCTAATAAGATTGGATTAGACAATGATTGAAGTTTACTTTTAAACCTTTTAGAATTCGTTACCATTTTTTAATTTTAGTTTAGGTAAAAATAAGATTAGTTTAAGTAGTTGTGGTGATGGTTTGATATATAATTTTTATCAGGGAACAGACCTATATGCAATCCAGATATAAGAGGTGTATTATCTTGTATCTTGTATCTTGTACCTTTCAAGCTTTGAAACAATCAGTAGTATACTAGTTTTGAGACTATAAATGATCGATCACCAATGGGATGACTAAGTAGTAAGTAGCAAGTGATTGATGAAAAATTCAAATTCTTTTGAATTTTATCCGTTTCGCGAAATCTTTCGGCAAAAACTCGGCAACTTCAATTTTGACACAATTACGGGGTTTATGGATTTACGGATCATATATATATTATTATAAATTAGAAAAAAAAACACACAAATAATGGGATAAAGAAAAAGGGATTAAATGTGGGAAATAAAAATTATAAAGCTAACTCTTTGATACTAGTTTTTTTGTTCATGCTCATCAATTAGTTTTCTCAAAACTTTAGTATCTTCAGAACTGGTTCTACAACATCCACCAATGATACCAACTCTTGGGCAAGTTAACCATTTTTCAGCCATTTTATGCATTTCGAATTGTAAATCTTGAGTCTTTAATTGAGGATCAATAGACCAAGTTTTAGAAAAACCATCATAAACTTCACCAGAATTTGGATAAATTATAATTTTCAAGTTATTTTTTAATAAATTTGATGATTTAATTAAAGCTTTATTGATATTTGAAATAATATTATCAGTATTCAGTAATTTACAACAATTAGCACCAATTGCAATCAAATGATTATCAGCATTTTCATTTAAATAATGTAAAACATCATCCCAATTACCACCATCAGCCAATTGATACTCATCATTACAAGTTGATGAAAAATAATAATCTTTAGGATTATTAGTATTAGAGTTTAATTCTTTAATCATTTCAGTTAAAACTCTTATTTCTTGTAATTTTGGAATAGTTTCAAAAGCAATCATATCAACTTTAGGTGATTTAAACATAAATTCAAGTCTTGCTTTATGAAATTCTCTAATTTGTTCATCACTTGCATTTCTATAATCACCGGTAAATTCTGAACCATCACATAACATGGCACCATATGGACCAATTGAAGCAGCAACGTAAGTTTTTTTACCAGTTGTATTTAAATGAATTTGTTGAGCATTATAACATAATTCAACTGATTTTGAATAAATTTCATCTGGATCTAATCCTCTTTCTAAAATAGCTTGTTTAGATAATTGATAAGAAGCAGTAATAATAATTTCAGCTCCTGCTTGTAAATATTCTAAATGTAAATCTTGTAAAGTTTGAGGATGTTTTAAAATTGCAATACCAGACCATAGTTTATCATTAACATCGACACCTCTTTTTTCAAGTTCAGTTCCAGTTCCACCATCAAGTAGTACAACTTCATTAGAAGCTAGTTTTGTTCTTATTGATGACATGATTGGGTGTGGCATATTAAAAAAATACTTTATGTTGAATAAAGTTTAAAATTTTATGGGGGGTGTTGAATACACTTAAGTTTAGTTAATAAAAAAAACCAAATATTTGAATTAAAAATACAAAGAGGAAAAGATGAAAAGAAGAAGAAGTATCAATTAATGAGTCACTGTTGCTCCACTTTTTTCCAATAATAGTGTAAGAAGGTCATCAATATGAGTGGCGCATTGAAGATTCACCAGCCACACAATCTAATCTAGGTCACGTGATACTATTTCACATTTGACTGCCCAATTTATTTCCATTTGAAACAGATTGGGTAGTGAAATATAGTATGTAAATTATACAATATAGAACATACAAATATAGAATATATAATGTGGAATATGGAATATGAAATCGCTTTTTTTTAATATAGTAGTACAATGTTATACATATATACATATAATAATATAATAGAATACAAGAGATAGTGACTGATAGATAGCAATAGCAGCACTCTGAGGGAAATTTTCCTTACTAACTCTAGCCAATCAAGAATCAGTCCACTCCTTTTGATAAGTGTTTTGGGTTTTGTCTCCCCCTTATTCTTGACTTTATATTTTCATTTAATTAAATTTATTTGATTTTACCTATAATTAAATATTGAACGGTTAAGTAACGTCGCTAGAATTGTCAATTTGTTTAGTAATAAATTCAAAATCTGACTATTTGTGTCTAATTTCTTTCTCGCCGCAGTTTCTTAATTTCTTATTCCTGATTTTCTTTTAACCAGGATATCCAATCGTTCTCTTAAGAATACAACTAAATTTATCTATATAACCACCACTTTTCTTACTATATATTCTTTATTATACCACATCTTAAAGTACCAAGATTATCCAGACTCTCAGATAATTCTTTTATCAGTTGCTCACTAAGTTTGACTCCTTTCACTGTTTTAACTGAAACCGCTCTCGCCTTTTAAGTTAACTGCTTTCCATATCATATCATATCATATCATATTCGTCTTCATATTCATCTTCATATTCATAGAATACATAACTGATATATAATTAATAGAAAGATATACAACATGAGTTCAACTGCATCTGCTACTATTAGTTCTTCTTCTCCTTTTTCATCAGATCAGATTTCAGCTTCAGCTTCAGCAACTGCAAGTAGTTCATCTAAATTTATAGGAAATAAGCCTTCAACAGTTTTATTCTTTATTGCTTTATGTGTTGGTGTTTTGATTGCTTGTATGTTTTTATTTTTCACTTTTAGATATTTGATTAGATCAAGATTTGGACTTTATTTACCTCCTCCACATTATCATCGTGGACCGTTCTATGTCGGTCCAACTGGTAGAGCTTCCATGAATGGTATTGCTTCTTATTTTGAAAGTGATATTGCTATGAATTTTGTTTTGGCATCACCTCAAATTGCCAATAGAAGACGTGAACGTTATTCAAGAAAACGTAAATTAACTCAAGATGAAGTTGATGATCTATTCCCATTAAAATCATATTCTGAATGGCTGAATGGTGGTAAAGAAGATGTTATAAATAGAAATGATGGTAAATTAGTTTATGAAGAAGATACAAACACTGAAATACTCAATGAAAGTGATGAAAATAATACTAATCAAACTATCCTCCCAGAAGATAATAATAAAGATATAACAACTTCAACTGTTGAATTTACTAAATCAGATAGTAAATCAATGAATTTCAAATTTGAAGAAGTTGATTTAGGAGAAAGTACAACTAAAGCATCTTTAAATGAGAAAAGATTATCAAAATTATCAAAAATTTCTAAACAAGGTTCATCAATTGAAGCTGATTCCTCAAAAACAAAAACTAATGATGAAATTAGTGACATTGATGATGAGCATGCTCCAACTTCTCATAGTCATAATGAAGAAAATGATCCTCATTATACTTCTGGTACTTGTGCAATTTGTTTAGATAATTTAGAAGATGAAGATGAAGTACGTGGTTTGATTTGTGGCCATGTTTTCCATTCAGAATGTGTTGATCCATGGTTAACAAATAGAAGAGGTTGTTGCCCAATGTGTAAAAGAGATTATTATTTAATGAACCATGAACAACATCAAACTAATCCAACTTCTGAACCAGGTGATCGTGATTTAGATTCAATTTTCAATTTAGGTGATGATAGTGGATTGGATTTATATTTTCCAAGACCGACAAGATTTAAAGCCATGACTTTACTAGCATGCTTATCAAAAGTTAGAGATGGTTCATACCCACCAACTCAACTTCCACAACAAGAAGATATAAATCGTGCTAATATAGATTATGGACAAGACTTAACCACTGAAGAATTTGATGGACCTCCAACGCCTAACATGAGTAATTTAAATCCTACAATTACCTATATTATTAATGAAACTCCTTTCCATCAAGATGATTTAGCTCAACTTGATGTTTTGGCTTACAAATCTTCTCAAAAAATGTACAGATGGTATCTTGTGCCAGTATGGAAAATGATGGGTGTTACTAAATTTGATCTCTACTATCATTATGTCGTTTGGTTTTATGAAAAAAAGAGAGCTAGAAGACTATCACTCAATAATAATGGTAACCAGGAAAATAGTCAGAATATAAGAGAAACTGACCAATCGCAAAATGGTCGAAATACTATCAACGCTCCAACAGGTACTACTAATACTACCCCTGGTATCCGTACTAGTGAACATGAACATGCTTCAAACATTGTTTAAAATCTTTAGGTTTTGTGATGCTTACATTTGTCAACAATTTGTTTTTTAAGTTCTTTACACTCACTTTCTTGTTGTTACTGTCTTAGGTTTATCTTGTTTATTATCATCTTCTCTTCACTTACAGTTGATGGCCCTTCACTTCAATTTTTCTAATTGGTATTGAAGGTGCGTAATAGTTTAATTAAACTGGTTTAAAATTTCTTACATATGACCAACTTGTTAGATCAGTTTTCTTTTTCCCTTTCTTAAATTTTGATATCCTTTTTTTGAAGGTATTAATAGTTTCTAGTCTTTTTTTTTGTCAATTCCACAACTTGTATTTCTGGCTTCAATTCTCTTTTTTCCTTAGTTTTTTTGCACCTTCTCTGCTTGAATCTATCATCACAATTATTATTTGCTACACTGTTTTAAATATCACTAGTTGTTTTGTCTTTTGGATGCTTTACCTTTTTATTTCGCCCATTTTGTTCTTTTGTTTTTTAGTTCTATTTGTGGTTATTGTTATATTTTTAACTTAGTCATTCATTTGTCTTATTGTGTATTTTGTTTACTCTCCTCTCTTTTCTTTTTTCGCTGCTTTTTATACCTAATTTGTTTTATTACCATTTCATTCTTTGATTACATTAAAATAAAATTGAAAATGTTTCATATTTAGTATGTATTACATTAGAAGTTATTGTACACTAAGGGAGATTTAGTAACGCTTGAACGTGTGAATGGAGGTATAATTCAAAATGATGGCAAGAATAAAGGGATTCGCAAAACATTATTAAAACAAATTTAAGAAAAAGTTATATACAACAAAAAGTAGTAAACAAAAAAAGAACTGGAAATAAAAGAGAAAAAAAACTGATAAAAAAATCTATTAATGAAACTAGCTATTATCACGGAAGAGAAAGAAAAAAAAAACCAAAATGAAAAAATGCCACTCAGTGAACGTTATACACTTAATTTAGTTTAATTTAAAAGGGAAAAATGCCATCGAGTTATTACTTGTTATTATTTCATTATTAATATTAACGTACATGTATCATTATTCACTGTTTTGTTTTTTCTTCCTTTTCTTTTTCAGAAACAAAAAACAAAAAACATAAACATTCTAAGTGGAGGTTTTTTTCCTGAAGGAGATAGTTACAATACAAAATGAAGGAGGGGGTAGCTGGGAAAGTGGATCTGGATAAGATACGTAAAAAGGCATAAGAAGTTGAAAGTATCCTAATTGATTTATTTCTTACCCGCAATGTTCCAGCCATCAGTTTCATCAACAGTAAGGGCTTCAGTAGCTTTAATAACATCTTCAACTTTATTTTCCTTTTTCTCAACTTCTTCTTCTTCTTCTTCTTCTTCATCACCAGCCAACACATGGAAAGAAGATTTTTTTAATCCATCAACTGATTTAGTATCTTTATGATCTTCTGCTTTACGAGTTGATGTAGAAGCATTTCTTGATTTTGATGTATTAGAAGATTGCTTCTTTAAAGCAGAACCTCTGAAATTACCCCAGTCAAGTTCTTGTTCTTTAGCAGCATGTGATTTATTTGAAAATGATGGTTGTCTAGATGTAGCAAATTCACCTCTTTTACTGTTATCTCTAGAGAATGATGATCTTTTTTCAACGTTTACAGTAGCATGGGAGTTTCTGGCGGCACTAAAATCTAATTCTGGTTCTTCTTTTCTTGGTAGTCTTTCGGATCTATTGGAATTTTCTCTTGAAAATTGTCTTCTTTCTGGAGTTGGAGCCTGGACTTTATGAGTACCTCTTGCTGAACCCCAATCTAAACTTGGTTCTTCTCTTCTTGGTGGTCTTTCAGATCTTTCACCTTTATTTGAATCATCTCTTGAA
The DNA here is from genome assembly GCA_003706315.3 of Ambrosiozyma oregonensis (nom. inval.). NCBI lineage: Eukaryota > Fungi > Ascomycota > Pichiomycetes > Pichiales > Pichiaceae > Ambrosiozyma > Ambrosiozyma oregonensis (nom. inval.). The sequence goes on from PPKY03000033.1 coordinate 28,939, forward strand.
AATTGTCTTCTTTCTGGAGTTGGAGTTTGGACTTGATGAGTACCTCTTGCTGAACCCCAATCTAAACTTGGTTCTTCTCTTCTTGGTGGTCTTTCAGATCTTTCACCTCTATTTGAGTCATCTCTTGAAAATTGTCTTCTTTCTGGAGTTGGAGTTTGGACTTGATGAGTACCTCTTGCTGAACCCCAATCTAAACTTGGTTCTTCTCTTCTTGGTGGTCTGTCAGATCTATCATCTCTTGAAAATTGTCTTCTTTCCGGTGCTTGATGAGTACCTCTAGCGGAACCCCAATCTAAACTTGGTTCGTCTCTTCTTGGACCAGAAGAACCAAATCTATCATTAGCTGCTCTTTTTGGAGCAGCAACAGAGATGAAGATATTTCTACCACCCATTTCTTTGGTACCAGAGATTTTCAAAGCATCTTCTAAAAAGACTCTGTCTTTGAAAGTAATGAAACCGAAACCTTTGAAATTTCCAGTGGCACGGTCAGTTGGTAAATATATATCTAAGATTTGTTCATCTGCGGTCTTTTCATCATTAATATGTAATCCAGAAATGAAAAAGTCAGCAACTTCATCTTGAGTAACATCATTTAATGGTAAATTTGTGTATCTTGCGGTATATGGTGGTGCATCAGGAATTGGATATTCATCTCTTTTGTCTACTGAAGATGATGAGGTTAAGCCGGCTGTAGAAATACCAGTTAAACCAGAGGTAGCTGGAGAATCGATAGCTAATGCATTAACATCAAAATCATCATCAGCCCATGAGTCACCGTATGTGTCATCAGCTAAGAATGAACCTAAGTCCATCTTTTTTGTTTGCTTCTTTGGTGGCATATTGATTTATAAATTAAAATTTTTTGAAAGGTAGTACTTAAGATTTTGAGGTAAATGCTTCCAAAATATAAGAATAAAATATAATCTTTTAAGAAAATTGAAAATGGGGTTTTTCAATAATGTGAATCTGATTTGAATCAAAAGTTTTTAAATGATAGAAGGAATGTACCTTCCAGTGCCATTCATTATATTTTGTTTAAAAGAGTTACAAAATTTTTCAGAAACTTTTCAAAAACACATCCGTGCACCATATGATCCAACCTTTGCTAAATCTCGTTATATATATATATATTTATTTATGTTTACATTTATCATATAATATACTTATTCAACCATTGGTTAATGAAGTATAACTGAAACTAAATCAAAACTTGACGATAAAAATATACAGTTTTCTTAGTGCACAGGTAAATAAACGTTTAGTAAATAAATAAATAACATTAGGGAAGAATTAATTGTTATTCTTTTCTTTTTTTTTTGTCAAATAAACAATTAATCCATAAATGAAATCATAATAATAATCATAATTAAGATCAATCAAAATGAACTTGAACATGTCTTCTTTTTGTATTTGGTTGCTCAGAAGGAGTACTACCTGGAGTATTGCTTCCAACTTTTCTCTTTTTGGAGTTACCATTAGTATTTGAACCATCAAGTTTCAAACCCAATAAGGAAGAATCAAAACCGGAAACTCCATTAATCCCACTCTTTTCAAAATTAAAAACAGACTTTAATTCATCCTCATTGAATGATTCTATAACAACATTATTAGCCAAATCTGGATTCTCAGGTATTGTGACTATTGTAGATAATGTTCTTTCAGTAGGAATTGTTAATTTATATGGAAGATCAGTTATATGATTTTTATAAGATTTTCTTAATTTAACACCTTTTGAACCATCTGGTTTTGTCCTAGCAATTGATTCAGATAATGCTAATAAATCATATTGTCGTATCACATCATCTCTGAATGATGGTTGGATTGTTTCATATTTATCATTTGCCAGACTATCATTTATAAAATAGTACTGTTTTTCATTTGTTTGAGATTCCACCATAATATTATCAATTGAAGGTTTGGTAAACTTGTTATGAAGTTTTGAGTAATAAGACTGTTTCATATTTACAGTTATCTAATTGTGTAATTGAGTAATTGCTTAATCGTTGTAATACTGGCTTATCGGGCGGCTGTAATTAATTCATAAAATATCACGTGCTTTTACAGAGGGTTACCATTAAAGCCCTCGCCCGCACTGTTTCGTCAAGTACCCCAAACTTACGTAAGCGCAAAATTTGAGTATCAGCCGCAGCTTGAGGCTCTTGGAGCGAGCGCAGAGGTGGGTGAAAATTACTATGTGTATTTGGCTAAATTCGGTTCAAACCATATCAAACTGTTATAATACATTAGACAAAACACACAGTTGAATAGACAATAAAAGTATGTCAAATTGAATACTGATTTAAATACAGCTTATGAAACTCAAGTATGGATTTAAAATATTGGAATGAACTATTATTGAAGAAATGTGATTATGATGAAAATTTATCACAATGATTTATATAAGAAGACAGAAAAACATACACTTAAGATTTATGAATTACATTCATTCATAATATGATATATATCTTAAACGTTTGATTTGAAATAAAGTGAAGAATATCCAATAAAATTATAGGAAATTTTCACTATATAAACGATATGAAATTTACATCAAGTGAAAATTTCATATAAGTTGATATAAGTCATTAGATTTGATCATTAAACACTTTATTATTACCTTCATTTAATGTATAACTTTACTATCCATTTAAACCTGAAGAAAAACTCATAGAGTAAATTATATTTTATACATACTATACAAACAATTTTCAGAGTGCAAGAAATAAATAGTTTTGTGTACATCATTATAACACATTTTTACACACACTTATTTTTAATCATCATTATAAGTTTCACATTATATTTTCCAATTCTATCCCTCTCAATCTTTTTTGCAAATTTCATAGCTGTTAAGTTCATTTAATTCCTGAATAATTAACATTATATACTAACTAATCTTAAATTTACTATAGATGGCTGCCTCAATTTCACACCCAAAGATTGTCAAGAAGCACACTAAACAATTCAAGAGACATCACTCTGACAGATACCACAGAGTTGGTACTTCATGGAGATTACAAAAGGGTATTGATTCTTGTGTCAGAAGAAGATTCAGAGGTACTATTTCTGCTCCAAAGATCGGTTACGGTTCTAACAAGAGAACCAGAAACATGATGCCATCTGGTCACAAAGCTTTCTTAGTCAAGAACGTTAAGGACTTAGATGTTTTATTAATGCACACCAAGACCTTTGCTGCTGAAATTGCTCACAATGTCTCTGCTAAGAACAGAGTTGTTATTTTAGCTCAAGCTAAGAAAATCGGTATTAAGGTTACCAACCCTAAGGGTAGATTATCTTTAGAAGCTTAAGTTTGTTTTAACTTGTAAACTATAATACATTTTTTGAACTACATTTTTTACTTACTCTTTTAATTGATTTATCTGTCTTTAATATAAATACTACATATCTTCGGAACTAATAATAAGATACACTTAGTAATATGTATTTGTTATTTGCTAAATGCAATAACATGTAGTTTTCTATGCGATAGATTAATTAGTTTAAGTTAATAAAGTTCAAATAAGATGATATGATAATAAAAAGCACAATGTAAGGAGAGTATATCACTCACGATAAACTATACAAAAAGCAAATGAAACAAAAGAAATTAAGGTAATTGTATATTTGCATATTTATAAAAAATGACTAAAAGTAAATGTTCCATAAAGGCAAAAATAAAAGAAAGTGTAAAAGCTAAGTAAAGTAATAGCAGATATTTCAATAATTGCAATAAACTTTAATCAAATTGACAACTAATAAGAAATTGAAGAAATAATTAAAGTTAATGACTGAGTTTGAATAAATTAAACTGATCCAATTCAATGAAAGAATGTATATGAGATAAATTATGATAGAAGAGTAATACTAAATTTAATAAGAGTGATATGGATACAAACAATCAGAACCTCTCTTTTCTAGAGAAATTTCATCATCATCTAAACTTCTCTTTTTTTTAGATTGATCCTTATCTTTTTCACCTTCAGCATCATTAGCTTCAACGGAAGGAGCATTTTCATCAAAACCTTCTTCACCAGGTTTGATTTCACCTTTACCATTATTCTTCCAAGAACCACCAAATTGATGCCAAACATAACAATATTTACCACAATTATTTTCTGGATCTTCCCTAAATGATAATTTTGGATAAATAACAACATCATCAATCATAACAGGAGCCTTCAAACCAGTTAAGAATCTCCAATTGATAACTTGATTTTCATCAGTTTCAGGACCATATAATACATTACCTGAATCTCTTGATGGATCGATATCAATAATAGTTGGATTTTCCAGAGAATTCAGATGAGCATAAATAGTATCAGTCCAAACGACAGGACCAGTCCATTCCATAATATCAATAGAAGAACATCTATCAACACCTTTGAAATCTTTATAATAAGCTTGTAATTTATGATTTTTTTTGGCATTATAGGTAGTTTCAACAATTTTGGCAATTAATTTTCTTAAAACTGGATGTCTTGCTTTAGCTTTGAAAGTCCATTGTTCAAATTGAACTCTTCTTGTCATATAATGTTCCCAATTTTCAATATTCATATCTTCTTCGATGGCAACAACAAAACCAACATTTCTATCAGAATCAAACCAAGTATCAACAGGTTTTTGTAATTGAGTATCAATATCTGAATAAACACCACCATTTAAAAAAATTAATAAATATCTTGCAAAATCAGATTGAATAATCTTATTTGGCATTAATTCAAAAGCCTCAACAACTTCAGGAACTGTATCTTTGAAATGAGTTCTTAAATGTTCTAAAATTTCATCATCAGTATATAAATTATATTTATAAGTTGGATTTTCATTTTTCCATCTAGTAACTAAATCTTTATGTGGGAAATCAGGATCAGTTAAAGCAACTTTCCACATTTGAAAAATATTTTTAATTATTCTTTTTGGCGATTCATCAAATGGGAAAAATTTAGCTAATCTATCAGCAGTAACGGTTGCATCATATGGGTTAGCACCTCTTGATTTTGGATTTAATCTGTATAAATTTGTCAATGCCTCTTTAATGATTTGATCTTCAGGATTCATTGACCAAGATGTTGTACTTTTAAATAGAAGAAAACCTAAAATCAAACCAACTATAATAAAGATTCTTTTGAATTTTGAAGTAGGAGCTCCACCTGATTTAGGTCCACTAGCTAGTATACTGCTATAACCTGACATTGTTTTTAAATAAGTTATTTATTTTAAATTTTAAAAGTCTTAATCTAGCTTAAAAGAACGCTATCTGTTTTATCAAGTGTTGTTAACTTTAGAAAAAATATGGAATTGGAATTCGAGAAGTCCTGGTCGTGCGTCACACAAACACGCGTATCGTTTCATTTCTTGTTTCTTATTTCTATTAGATGCCATAGACATGGATTATCACTTATTTAAGTTGAATATAGTTAACAAAAGAAAGTAAAGAAAGATATATAAATATAAATATAAATATAAACATAGTAAAATGGTTAATCAGATGCAATTCTAACTTTTTTTTTTGACCATTCAGTAAGATCAAGTGGTCTACCATAATAATATTTATCATAACCAGTTCTTGAATCATCATCATCATAACTATCTTTTCTTGAATTTTCATATCCACAAAAAGTAATTAAAGGCATAATTAAGACATCATCAACTTGAGTTGGAGCAATTGCACCAGTAAACGTTCTATAACTAAATCTTTGAGACTCTGGAACTTCTGGTCCAATAATTGTACGTTCTCTAATTGGTCTAGCAACCTTAACATAAACAGCATTTGGGATTGCATTCAGATATTCAAATAAAGTATCAGTAAAAATTGAAGAGCCAGTAAATTCAACTAAAGGTTCACCAGTTGCATCAACATTTGTAAATTGTTCATCCCAATTAATTTCCTGAATTTGTTCTTTTTGTGTAAAAATAATATAAGTAATTCTAGCAATCAATTTAGCTAAAAATGGATGATGAGATTTAGCTTTAAATAAAGAAGTTGAAAAAGATAATCTTCTATTATATAAATTTTCCCATTCAGGCTCATTATAATCAGCATTAATTCCAACCATTAATCTATCAGGCATTAGTCTTGAACTATACCAATATTTTAAAGGTTTAATATCAGTTGTATCGATATCAGCATAAAGACCACCATTAATATACACAAGTAAAAATTTCAGAAATTCAAATTTTAATCTTTCATTTGGTAAACTTCTTAGAGCATCAACAACTTCAGGAACATTTGGTCTTAAATATTCAACAACATTTTCTTCAGCTTCTTGTAAAGTTAATAATTTATGATCATAATCTTTATTAACATCTCTCCATCTTTCAACATGACTTTTACAATTTTCTGGGAAATTTTCATCATCTAATTTAGATGTCCAAATTTGCCAGATATAAGTTTCAATTTCTTCAGATTGTTTATAATTGAAAAAATAATTCAATCTTGCTTCAATTGTATATAAATCATTAACATTTTTTCTTGGAGGTTTTTTAGTAATTGGTATTAAAGATGTTGTATTATGAGAGGATGAAGTATCTTTATTATAAGATAAACTTAAATGAGTTGTATTTAATTGAGAAGATGAAGAATATAAAACGTTTAATATTATAAACATGGATAAAGTTGAAATTATTAAATATTTATATTGTTTCCAAATATTTGAGCATACTGTTGAAATAGTATGGGCTGTAGTAGGAGCAGGAATGACCCCCATAGTATCTGAAGAAGCTTTAAACATGGCTTCTAGGAATATAAAGGAAGGTATATTAAAGAAATAGTGAAATAGGAAAATAGTTGAATAATGAAATAGTAAAATAAAAGAAATCTGAAATCTGAAACGTAAATGGAAAGTTAGAAATTTGTGGTGCAGAGATGTACAAACGCGAGAAAAAGCAACAATATCATCTTTCACGTGATCATGTACACGTGAATACAGCAAAGATCCGGTTTTGACAACCACTATAGATTAAATCCGGGTCTCCTAATTTGATGTACCCATAGGTTATCTATTTATCTATTTATCTATTTATCTAGTTATCTAGTTATCTAGTTATCTAGTTATCTAGTTATTAATCGTACCTGAATCTATCATTTATCCTTTATGCTATACTTTGTACCTTATATCTTATATCTTATAATAAATATCTCTTTACTTATTTATCTCTTTTATAATCAGATTATAAAAGCAACCTTAAAATGGCCTCCTTAAGGTTATCTTATTATTCACACTACCAATAAAAGAAGATCTTTTTCTTTTTCTCCCCCTGCTCTATTGTTTTCTAAAATTATTTTTTAAATCAGGCACGTGAATTCGACGCGTCGATTTGTTTTTATAGACGCCACCTCAGCTGAAATGAAATTTTCTGAACAGAAGAAAAAACAAGACAAACAAATCAACAACTTGGTAAAATCATCACTTAGTACACGAAAATACACATTGCAAATAAAGGTTTGCTGTTTAGATATCCTAATATCATTCCATTTGGTTTCACTTCATCTCTTATACTATCCTCTTTTGTGTTTGTGTCTATCTTTGCCTTGGTACTCTATCTATCTGTATCTCTCTATCTCTCCCTTTCTCCCTCTCTCCCTCTGATCAATACTTTTTCTCTTTTTTTTGCTTGCTTCATTTCATTCAACAATTGAATAAAAACCAACTTGCCTTTGCTTTCATTATTAATCCTTATATATTTTCATCCATGTCATTCTTTGCTAGAAACAGAAGGGCAAAGACTTTGATTCTTTCTGTCCTAATAATATTGGCATTCCTCCTATTTGGATCTTCTCAAACTTCTTATGGTTATAATAATAGCACTTCAACTATAGTTAATGAAGATGAATCACTACATAATAATAATATTAATAAACACATGCTGGCGCAAGGTGCTTTAGAAACTTCTTCTCCAGAAGATTCAAATAATTTAAGAAATTTATATCTTGATTCAAATCATCAAGGTAAAATTCAAGGTGGTTCAACTGGTAACTTAAAATCTTCAACAAAAAGTACTGAAAGGTTAGATAAAGAAATAAATATTCTTGATAATTCTGAATCAAATTCTATTGATGACTCTATTCCAGATTCAGAATCAAAAAATAAAATTGCTGCCTCAAGTGATGATAATGATGAAAGAACAATTCCATTAACTTCTCATCAATCTCCTTCTGAGGAAGCTTTACAAAAAATTAAATCTGAGGATGTTATCAAAGGTGATATTACTTTCCAAAATTATTTTACTTCAATTTTTGAATTAATGAGAAAAAATCAATTAAGTTATCCGTTAGAAGAAAGAAGGGTTCTTAAAGATGGTAAACCATTTATTGAAAATGTTTTATTTTTTGCTCAAACTTTTGATAGATTGTCTGAATCAGATTGTTCTGAATTTATGAAATTCCCTCCTCAATTTGTTAATGATTTAACTTTAAAACATGAAGCTGTTGTTAAAGGATTACCAAATACTGACCCTAAATTTTATTCTGGTGACGGTTATGTCATTGTTGGTGGTGGTAAATATTCTTGGTTCGCTTTATTGGGTATTGAAACTTTAAGAAAAGTTGGTTCTACACTGCCTGTTGAAGTCATTTTACCTGATGAATCTGATTATGAATTTGAATATTGTGATCAAATTTTACCAAGTTTAAATGCTAGATGTGTTGAAATGACAAGAGTTTTTGGTAAAGATACTTTAAAAAAATTTCAAGTTTCTGGTTATCAGTATAAAGCATTTGCTTTATTAGCATCTTCATTTGAAAATGCTTTCCTTTTAGATTCTGATACTTTCCCTGTTAATAATCCTGATTTATTATTCACTTCTGATCTTTATAAAAAATATCAAATGATTACATGGCCTGATTATTGGAGAAGAACAACATCTCCATTATTTTATCAAATTACTAATCAAAAAATTGGTCCTTCTCAAGTTAGACATCTTAATGATTTTTTCACTGATCCAAAATATTTTAGAATTGAATCCGAAGAAGATATTATTTATTCAATTCCTTTCCATGATAGAGAAGGTACTATTCCTGATTGGACCACTGAATCTGGTGAAATGTTAATTAATAAAAAATTACATTTTAAAACTCTTTTGTTATCATTATATTATAATTTTGATGGTCCTTATGGTTATTATCCATTATTAAGTCAAGGTGGTGCTGGTGAAGGTGATAAAGAAACTTTTGTTGCTGCTGCTCATTATTATGGATTACCTTATTATGCAGTTTATAAAATGGCTGATAGAGCTTATGGATGGTATAATAAAGAACAAAATTATGAACATTCTTCAATTGTTCAATATGATCCATTAGTTGATTATGATAATTTACAACAAGTTAAGAAAAATATTGAAAAAGATATCGAAACTGAAGGAGAAAATTTCAAGTATGATTATGATAAATATTTTACTGATTTTTTCCAACCTGGTAATTCAAAACAATTGTTTTATCATGTGCATGATCCAAAGATGGATCCTTTCCAAATTGTTGAAAAGAAATATACTTTTGATATGGACGGTAATAAAATTAGAAATTTAGGTGAAGAATTCGGTAGTTTTAATTTTGATTTAGAAGGATTTATTTGGAATGTTATTAATCATTATGTTTGTGAAAAGAAAATTGAATTTAAACATTTTGAATTTGCTAATTGGGGTGTTTTGTGTGATGACTTTATGACTCAACAACTGGAATTTTTGGAAACATCAGCTCAAAAAATCTTTGCTGGGCAGACATTAGGTCAATGGGATAGATTAAATGCTAATAATCAAAATAATGAATAAACATAAAACATAATAATAATAATATGCAGTCGTTTACTTGATTCCCTTTAAATAAATATTATTATTTCCCTTATCTGTTATCCTTCCTTTCCTCTTTTGTTCTTAATCTTAGTCTCTCTTTTTTTTTATCTTTGCAAATTCTATTCATTTCACATTTTACTATAATTTTTTTATTTTTTTATTTTCTCATTTTATCTATATATATTTTTATTACCCTTACTTTACTCATTTTTTTTTACATGTCTTGTCTTTTTCTTATTATAATTTTTGTTATCTAACTTGTATTTTAAATAGAATTCATCATTTGTTCTGTTGATTTTTAACTTATTTTCTCATCCAAATTTTTTCTCTCTTTAGTTACAGTATTTGATGTTTTGAGTTATATGCTGTCTTATTGAGATATTTTTATTCACCTTTTATTTAGTTTCTAACTTTTCTATAAAATATATTGTCATATTTTACCTCTTTACACCAGATAATGAAATATTCCTTATCTAGTTTTTGTCGAGTGGTCAATCAGTCGACTAGTCCATCATTTATTATTTTATTATTGATAATGGTTTAGTCGTTTATTGGTTTAATTGTTTAAATTATACCATTTATTTTATCAAATAATTCATTAGTATAGCAAAAATAGCAACATATGATTCAATTAGTTTCAAAGAAAATTAAGCATACGATAACTACTAATAATATTTATAAATTAAGTAGATTTAATACTAAAGATTTTCATTCAATATTTACTTTAAACAATAATAATAATAATCAATTGTTTAATAGAGGCAATTCTAATAATGATTCTTTAAACCTTTTTGAAAAAACAATACAGCAAAATAATCAATTAAATCATTTCCAAAATTATTTTCAAAGTGCAAATACAAGTACTCTTAATCACTTTCAAAATAAATCTCTATCTACTAATAGTACACCATCGTCTAATGAACGTGATTACTATGGTAAGACTGGGGATAAGGGAAATGCAATGGCTATATGTCTATTCCTTTTAACATTTTTTTTATTAGATTATTATCAAACAGAACGCAAATTGAAATCAAATAAGCAAGAAACAAAATTACTTACTGAACTTGTTGAAAAAATTAATGAATTGTTATCCAATGAATCTAATATTCCTTTAAATATATCAAAAACTATACTACCATTGTTAGAAGAATATGGAATACCACCTGATTCAAGACATTTTACTGGATTTATTATTTCGCTTGGTTTATTTTATGAACAGAATAATGAGTTTGATAAAGCTGTGAATATTTATAAACAAGTTTCTGAATTTTATATTACACATTTAGATTTATACGAAGAGAATTCACAAATATATGATTTTGTTAATGGTGAATATGATCGATTAATATCTTGTATGTTATCTACAACAGTAAGATATTATTTATTAGTTGATGAATCTAATAAAAAAAATGCTGAAATTCTTTTGAAATTTGCAATAACCAAATCAACAAGAAGACTTTTAAATTTACAAAATTTGTTCTTGAATACTACAACAGTTGATATCTTATTCAGATTAGTTGAAAGTTTGAATAAAGATATTACAAATACTAGTTTTACAGTTAAAAACAATTCTCTTAATGCATATAATGAAAATAATAATAATCAATTATTAACAGATATTATAACTGCTACCAACTCATTCCCAATTTTTTTATCAGAATTATCTTTTGCCAATCAATTATACAGTGATTTATTACTTAAAGAAAATAAAATTAGTGAAGCTCTAAATATTTTAAATTTCAATTACATTTTATTGGATTTAATTCCACTTAGTTTGTTATCTAAAAAAAAAAGAAATTGAATATATTGTGTTGTGATTTTATAGTTGGATTATATTCAATAATAAAAATTAAAAATTTATATTAAAAATAATAAATCAAAATCTCAAAAAATTCAAATAGGGATATTCATAAAGCTAAAGTATTTTTCAATAAGAATAGAATAGATGCTGAACAACTGAGAAATATTCAAGAGTTTAAAAAACACAATTACTGTTATTGATAGATTTTTAGAAACTATAAACATTGAGTTTAATGATTGATTGTCTTTTATTACTATTACTAATTCAAAATAGAAACTGAACTCAAACAATTAATTTATAATATATATTATATCATTTATATGTATCTCAAAAATAACTAAATAATTCACTCATCCACCTCCACCAGTAGAATCTATATATTTTCCTAAACCATAATCTCGTACATAATTAGTAAAGTTTGGAACTTTAACAGTAGAATCATGCATCTTATAAATAAATGTTTTATATTGTAGATTAAAACAAGATTTGTTTTGCATTTGTTTAATTTTAAATTCATTTAGCGTTTCTGGAACATTATTTAATTGAATATTTGGTTCACCAGGACCAATTTGAAGATTAATCATTGAAAATAAATTTAAATTTAAATTTCTTAAATCAATATAAAATTGATTAATATTATTTCTAGTTGATAAAAATCCAAAATTATAATTATTTAATAAATTATTACTACATGTTTTAAAATATTTTGTTTCTAAATCTAATATAAAATGTCGATTATATGATCCATAAGAATCTATTTGAATTTTCTTAATATTTGATGGTAATAAATCAAAATACCAATTTATTAAGCATCCAGTTAATTTTATTACACTTAAATTTTTAAGATGAGTCAAATTCGTTATAGGATTACTAATATTTGGTGATACATTATCATCTTTAAAAAAAATTGATAAATCAATTAAACTTAATGGTAACGATTTAATAAATTGTTGAATTAACCAAAATGGTAAAGTTTTTATTTCAACTTTGATCAAATGATTCAATTGATTTAGATTATTAAAAATTGGTAATCCAGATTGATCAAAAGGAACATTCAAACTTAAAGATTCTAAAGAAAAAGGAAGCTTAATGTAATTTAAATCAAGTAAACCTCTAACTTTAAGTATTTTAATACTGTTTGAAATATTATTAAAAAAGTATGAAGTAAATGTAAAACCTCCAATGTGTAATTCTAATAAATTTTTAAGGTCACTAAGATTTAATAAACATAACGATGATGTATCAGATTGAACTGAAGCTAATGTTGTAAAAATATGTAATGTCTCAAGTGATCTTGATTTGAATAGTTGAATATCAGTTGGAATTTGTTCATAAACAAGTATTAACTTTGATAATCTTTCATATTTTGAAAGATTCAATAAATCCCAATATGGATAGCTAATCCCTAACTTAATTTCAAATTTATTCACATATGGATCCAAAGAATGTTGGAATCCATTAGTACCAGTTGTAAGTGGATACAGTTCTTCTGATAATTGATAATAATTACTGAATTCAATTTGAGTTCGTTTATTTGATGATGAATGAATTAAATCTAATATATTTTCTGTTTCCTCTCTTGAAAGTAAATGTGGAAGACGCTTAATAGATAAATGCAAACTTTCTAAATTAAGTTTAGATAGCATTCTTAGATATTCAACATCAATTGGATCTTCATTAAACAATAGATCAACATTAACAACAGAATTGAATTGTTTTCTGGAAAGAAAATATTTTAATGGTATAGTCGAATTCTTCAAAGTTACATGATGAAGTTTAAACAATAAAATATTAGGTAGTTCTTCTAATTTTTCAGGTGGATCAATAATCAAACTATCATAATTGTTCGAAGAAAGAATTAAATCTTTAGCATATCTTTGATTTTCTTGTAAAGAGAAATAAGAAACATCAACTTGTAAAATAGGTATAATAATACCATGATTCAAAATGAACTTTTCCAAAACTTTAAAATAACTAATAGAAGAAGTAGTATCATGAAAAAGTACTTGAGATTCAGGTGTTTTTTTAAAATGGAATCTACTGTAATCAATGTATAAAGTTCGTTCAGATAATATATATTTTAAAGCTTGATCAATTACTTTATCTTTATTAACATAGTAAAACCAACTTTCAGTAGTATAATGATTAAGTAACAACTCAATTAGAATTTTAAAAACTAATTCTAATGGGATATTTTCTATAATTTTTATAGCTATTTTATTATCGCTGTCAGATGCCAATTGAAAACCATCTTTTTGAATAGCCATTCCCTTTCTAATAGACAAGAAATTAGTTTCAAGAAAGAAGTATGAAAATGGATTTGCTATTAGAATAAGAGGGGACCCTGGATTGAGTGGTCCTTTTATAGTTCTAAAACAAAATTGTTGTTACGTGGATGTCTCCGAGAGAAGACCGGGGTATAGGCCTAAACAAGAACAAAAACAAGAACAAAACCATTGTTTTTTGGAATCCACAGTAGTCCGCCTTTTGGAATTAAAGGAATATTAGTGATAAATTCAAGATGAACCAACCAACATGTAAAAAAGATAACATTCCGGTTAAGATGGTAAATGGTTGGTTTTCCAGGAATGTAATAAGGCGTAAAGCCATTTATAGAACGTTCTTTCAGACCTTTAGCACCATCATACTCTATAACTAGATAGTAACACTGAATACCAAATACCAAATACTAAATACTAAATACTAAATACTAAATACTAAATACTAGAAATTATTTCAATTCTTCAAAAGGAGTCTAACGTAAATGGCTAAAGTCAAACAAATTCTCTGAAAATGCATTATTTTTAAAATATCAAAAATCAACTAATAACAATTTTAACCTTGTCAAAGGTTAAAATATTATCCCTTTATATCATATACTCCATTTATCCTTTCTTCACTTCCAAATAATTATTGACTAGTTTGTTGGCTAAATAAAGATGTTCCGCATCTTATTTGTTTTTAAGTAATACATAGAAAATAATTTTCAGTGTCTATTGGTTGACATGTTTCTAAAATAGTTAGGTAACAAAAGATCTTCCGAAAATCCAAATATTCCATAAATTTAACAAAACAACACCAGCAAAAAGAATTAACTAAATGTTCTCCAATAGAATATTAATTGCCAACAAATAGTCCACCTTCACCTTAATCAAAATAGAATTTTAAACTGTGTGAGTTGAAGTAATCATTTATTTAATAGTATTAGCTTTCAAAAAAAGTTAGAAAAACCTTTATTGAAGTACTAATACTATTTATTGTCTTACTCTGTTGAATCCGGGCCTATTTTCGGAAAGTCAAATTGATTTTTGGTCTCTTCGGAGTCGGAGTAAAGCGTGCGGCTGTTACAATTACCGATAAAACTGATAAAACTAATAACACTGATTAATTGATATAAAAAAAGTATAGGAAATATAAAGAAACGTAATAAACATAAACAAAAAACAAAGAAAAAAAATATTATTGTAAATATAAAAAGCAGAAGACCCAATCCCAAAGAGTGAAAGAACTAATATCCCAAATTGAAGTATAAAAGTTAAATTAAATTAAAGCACTAATAACATCATCATCACCATTATCTGGTTCAGTTGGAGTCCATTTCTTCTTTTGATCTTTACCATAATGCTTCCAGTATTTCTTTTGGTCCTTACCAATCTTTTTCCAATGCTTACCTGGAGTTTCAACTGGTTCATCTTCAGCAACTAAAACAATAAATTCTAATTCTTCATCATCAGAATCTTCTGGGTCCTTTGGAGTCCATTTTTTTTTCTGATCTTTACCAAATTTCTTCCAGTATTTTCTTTGTTGTTTACCATAATGTTTCCAATAATCAGCTGGATTTTCTGGGTCAACTTCTGTAACGTCTAATTCTTCATCATCAGAATCTTCTGGATCTTTTGGAGTCCATTTCTTCTTTTGATCTTTACCATAATGCTTCCAGTATTTCTTTTGGTCCTTACCAATCTTTTTCCAATGCTTACCTGGAGTTTCAACTGGTTCATCTTCAGCAACTAAAACAATAAATTCTAATTCTTCATCATCAGAATCTTCTGGGTCCTTTGGAGTCCATTTTTTTTTCTGGTCTTTACCAAATTTCTTCCAGTATTTTCTTTGTTGTTTACCATAATGTTTCCAATAATCAGCTGGATTTTCTGGGTCAACTTCTGTAACGTCTAATTCTTCATCATCAGAATCTTCTGGGTCTTTTGGAGTCCATTTTTTCTTCTGATCTTTACCAAATTTCTTCCAGTATTTTCTTTGTTGTTTACCATAATGTTTCCAATAATCAGCTGGATTTTCTGGGTCAACTTCTGTAACGTCTAATTCTTCATCATCAGAATCTTCTGGATCTTTTGGAGTCCATTTCTTCTTTTGATCTTTACCATAATGCTTCCAGTATTTCTTTTGGTCCTTACCAATCTTTTTCCAATGCTTACCTGGAGTTTCAACAGGCTTATCTTCATCTTCATCAGCTTGAGTACCTAATAAGTTATTAATTGAATCAGCAACATTAGATAAGAAACTTTTGGATTCTTGTTCTTCAATCGAACTTTCAGATTGAATTGGTTGTTGTTGTAAAGGTAAAGCGTTAGACACTGATAAAGTGTAAGCAATTGTAATTAGTGTAGTATATTTCATTTTAGTGTTTTGGTGTTAATATTATATGATAAACAATATAAATACATTTTTTCAATACCCATTTTAATTTATTTCCAAGACTGGAATCTGGGGGTCTTTTATAAGTGAAGAAAATTGCAAATTAAGCAGTTATCTTTCGGCACACCGTTTTGAGGAGCAGCTTTAAAGGCGACCCGGTCTTTCGGCGCGCCGGTGGCTGCAAACGCGGCTCATTCCAGTTTTGTTATCAGATTTCCTTACTCCACGGATTTGCGAGTTTAAAAGTTTTCATAGAACAGTGATTGATCATTGATCATTAAAAATATTATCTAATATTGATAATGACTTCAAATGAACAGAGAAAACCGGTATGGGAATCCAAATCAACTAACTCTAATTTAAAAATATTTTTAACTACAGATGATTTATCAATTCAACCATTGATAGATTTTTGCAAATCACCTACATCTGGTGCAATTGTTTCCTTTTCAGGTACTACAAGAGATTCATTTGATGGAAAAAGTGTGGCAAAACTAAGTTATGAAGCACATAATTCTTTAGCTTTGAAGTCTTTAACTAAAATAGGTGAAGAAGCATTGACCAAGTTTAACGCTGATAAGATTGCAATAGTTCATAAATTAGGTGATGTTCCAATTTTAGAAGAAAGTATTATTGTTGTTTGTTCTACTCCTCATAGAACTAATGGCTGGAGGTGTGCTGAATGGCTTTTAGAACAAATAAAAGAAAAGGTTGAAATATGGAAAAACGAAGTTTACGACGATGGAAATTCAGCTTGGAAAGAAAATGAAAATTCATGCGTTAAAAAATAAATTCATTGATATGAATAAAACATTACTTGTGAAACTCTACAATAGTTTTAAACCTTGATGGTTCCTATATTATATAATGTTAATTATTTATATGTACAGTAGAGAATGTGAGATGGAAAAGAAATCTTAACTTTAAACAGATAAGAAAGCGTTTTTAGAACGGTAAATTGTTTCCACTCTTCTAGTTTGATAATTCATTCTATTTATAACGATAGACTTTTTGTCTTTAGCAGTAGCAGAAGTTTCATCTGATTCTGGTAATGTTGGCTTCAAGAATTTTCTCTTTAGGTATAATTTTTGTTTCAATGAGAAAACGGAAGAATCTAAAATCTTCAAAGCTTCCTTGGCAGCTTCCTTGCTGACATGTTTCGAGGGATCTGGAACTAACATTTTCAATTCATCAATTAATGAATCTTGTCTTGATTTCAACTCTTCTTCTGATAAGTTTTCATGTAATCTAAAGTTTGCATCAAACATTATAGCAGAATCGATTTTGTTAGCTAAAATTTCATAACTTGATTTTAATTCATTGTATTCTTCTTCAGTTATTTCATTTCTTTTTAAAGAAAGTTTCAAATCGTAGTTGTAGTTATAGGTTGCATAAAATCTAGCGTCAGCTAAAGATTTACCACCTCTTAAGAAACCATCAATCTTACCTAATCTTTTTGCAGCTTGAGTAATTTCTTCATCATTAGCTAAATTTATGTAATTCACTAAATCTTTTTTAAATTGTTGAATCTTTTGTTTTCTCTTTTCTTCTCTTGCTCCTTGTTCTTCTAATAATTTCGGTAAACCAAGGGTTTCTTTTCTACTCATATATTCTTCTTCTTTTTTAGACCATTTTTCAGATTCGATTAATTCTCTTCCAAATCTTCTAACGGTTGGTTTAAAATGATCATATGGTAATTTATCTTCTTGACTTAATGCAACACCGATAAATTTTCTCTTTGGATGAAATGGATCTAAATAAAATCTAACAAAACCAGGTTCCAATGCAAATAATGTATGGTCTCTACCAATACCCACATTTGTACCAGGATACCATCTAGTACCTCTTTGTCTTAATATAATTTGACCAATCTTCACTTGTTGTCCTTCATGTTTCTTAGGTCCTAATCTTTTACCTGCTGAATCTTTCATATGTGTTCTTGAACCAGCAGCTTTTTTTGTGGCTGTTCTAACTTGTATCAAAGTTGTCTTTAATTTCCCAAACAAGGAAACATTGAAGTCCTTGACTGTACCACTCAAAAATGACATGATAGTTAAAGATTTATACAATGTTGGAACTTTTGAAAGTATTTAGTTTAATATGTTGATTTGCTTTATATCAAATTATAAGTGAAAAAGTGTTGAAAAATAGAGAGGTGCGAAATTTTTGCCGGGTAACTTTCTCGAGAACTGATTTGATTTTTCAACCACTCCCCCATCTCTCTTGAAAAAATCAGAAAGTTTGTACAAAAGAAACTACACAATTATATATAACAAGGATGAATTGAATTTTGAGAAGAAGGAAAAAGGAGAAGCAAAAATTAAAAAATTAAAAATAAAAAGACAAAACGAAGGAATAAGCATTAAAATTAAAGATACATGTAATCATTCTAGTAATAAATGAGAGATAGCTTGAATTATCTTTACCTTCAAGACATCAACATATTAACAGCCCAATCAACACTCAATGTTCTTAGATCAGTATATGTTTGACCTGTACCCACAAATAAAATTGGAATACCAGTTGCATAAACCATATTAACCATACTACCAATCAAATCACCAACTGTATCACATTTCGAAACAATGAAAAAATCTAAATGACGATTAGCACCAAAAGCTTTATTGAAATTTAGAGCTTGCATAACTGAATCAGAACCAACTAAAGCTTCACCAACCATAATAATTTTATCTGGATTAGCAGCTTTAGCAAATGAAGCTAAAGGAGCCATTAATTGAGTATCATTATGTCTTCTACCTGCAGTATCCATTAAAACAACATCAAATTCATTAGTTTTAGCATGTTTAATTGCACCAGTTGCAATCTTAGCAACTAAATCTGATCCACCATAACCAGATTGAAATAATTCGATTTGATTTTGGTCTTTAGCTAATTTAGTTAAATTGTTAACATGAGTTCTCAATTGTTCAACAGCACCTGATCTGAATGTATCACAAGCAGTAATTAAGACTCTATAATTGTTCTGTAGTAACCAATAAGCTAATTTAGATAAGTTTGTTGACTTACCCACACCATTAACACCAACAACTGAAATAACATATGGTTCACCGATAGATTTTTTTGATTGTATTTCATTAAGTAGATTAATAGAAGAATTTGGAGTCAATAATTTAATAAGTTGTTTCTTTAAAGATTGTTTTGCTGTTTCTTCAACAGAAGTGAAGTTTTGTGTTTTTGAGCCTATAAGATCCTTTTCAATTTCAGCAATCAAAGAATTTGCAATATTAGGAGAAACATTTTTTTTAATCAAATGTTGAGACAAAGCTGTCTTTACTTTATTAATATCATCTTTAGTAATTGTTTTACCTCCAATAAAATTTCTTAATAATCCAAATGGATTTGAAGAAGAAGTCTCAGATTTTTTTGAAGCGGCATTTGATTTTGATAATAAAATCTTTTCCATTTCATTTGAAAGATCACTAACCAAAAATTCACCAGACTTGGTGGTCTTACCAAATGTATCTTTATTTCCTACAAGTTTATCCAAGTTAGCTGTTGTGATTTCAGATTGTCCTTCATCATCTTTGGAAAAATCTAAGCCTGTACTATCGGCATCACCTTCATAGAAAGTTCCATCAGCATTCCATTTTCTTGATTTTTTACCTGATTTAGAGGAAGTTGTGATTTTGTTTTTCTTTGTTGCTTTCTCTGATTTTTGTTCAATAGGTTCTGGAGTTGCTGTTTCTTCTTTTGATGTCACTGAAGAAGAAGCAATTTTTGTAGAAGTTTGTAATTTCTTTAATCTCAAATTGAAGAATTGGTCGAATTTTTCAAGATCAGAAGAGTTGAGATATAAATTTTTAGCATCTCTTAAAAAATCATAAGGATGTCTTAAATTTAATAAAGATGAATAAATAATAACAAAGACAAGTTTTTCGTGCTTTCCATTTGTTAATTGATTTCTGTAAACCAAATATTTTAAATTATAGTTATCTAAAGAATAACTTCCTAAAGTTTGATACTCATTATCATCTAATTGCTCTTCTTGTATTTCATCATCTTCTTCATCATCATCTGCTTTGATTTCTGAACCAGCAACTGGTTTGATTTTTCTTTCAGAAACTAGCACATCTTCGATAAACGAATTTGTTATATGAGATAAATTTTTCCCTTGTTGATAATTAAATTCCACAATACCAGAAGGTCTAAAAATTAGAAACTGGTCAATCATTTTATCTGACCTGATTGTTGTTGTCTAATTGGCTTTAATGAAATATTCAGTTACCTGATAATCATTTGATTTTGATTTGGTCGTTATTTCGACGTTGTCCTCATGAGCCGTGGCTCAGAGCCGCACACTGAACTGGTTTAAAGCAATCCTTTTTTTTCCTCTGTTCTCTTTTGAACATTTGATTGAATGGTATCGAAACTAGATTAGATAAAAGATAAGTTATATCCCACAATTTTAAAATGGGACGTAGTTGGTATAAAATCTTGAATTTACCTGGTGGTCAGTTTCCAAGTTACTATTAAAGACTCAGCACTCTCAAAAGTATCTTAGAACCCAATGGTATGTTGTTATCAAGGCACTCAATATTAATTTCTACTCTTATCAAAACTTAAGGTTGTATTTTACAACAAATAGTTTTGTTATATGAGAATTCTTTACATTTTATGCAATATATATATATTTTTATTAAGTTTAAAGGCAGTAAATTACATAAAAATGAATCATGGTTTTGAATCGATATCTAAATATCTATTTACCCATCTTTTGTCTTTCAGTATGCGCTTTAAGAATTTTTTGTCTATCTTTCAAACTCATCTTTTGTTTACCCTTAACTTGTTTTCTATGAAGAGACATAAGGAAATTCTTATTTCTTTGTTTTTCTCTATTCGTAGTAGAATGTGGAGTATCACGTCTACCCTTTCTAGAACCAAATGCACTTTTATCTTCACGTCCTTCTTTAACTTGAGCCAATCTTTCTTCTTTATTTTGTTTGTATTTGAATTTACCGACTAAAGTGGTTGAATCAACTTCATCTTCATTCTTTGTGTTATGACCCATTATCTTTTCAATACCAGCCTGTTGGGTTAATTCTTTTAATTTAGCAAAATCAGCAGGTGTCAATAAAGAGGTCATAGTTTGCTGTAAAGCTTTCTGTTGTTCTTCTGATTCTCTTTGTTTACTGCTATCAACTAGTTTAAATTTCTTCTTAGCTGGTTGGCCAGACTCATCATCTGAAAGTTCTAAATCAGAATCTTCTTGTTCATTGGCTTCTTGTTTCTTCTTTCTAGACTTCATCATATATTTCAAATATTTCTTTTTAATACCATTTCTCTCTTGAGGTAATTCACCTGATTCTAATCCATCTTCATCCTCAACACCACTTATATTAATTTCATCGTCAGATTTGACATCTTGCCAATCTCCTTCAATATCATCATCTAAATCTTCTTCTTGTTCTTGAACTTCCCAATCTTCAGCACTTTCCTTACCAATCAAACCTTGTTCCATCTTCCACTTGGCCAATAATTCCAAACCAGGAATACCTTGAGTGTTACCTGAATCAACACCAAATTGTGCTAAAGTTTTAGCACCATCATGAATAAGTTCCATGGTGGCAGTTTTACCTCTATCCTTTCTAGGTAGCATATCAGGAGCAACTTCTCTATACAAACTAATCAAAGACCTAGCACCCATCATAACAGCTTTAGATTTAGAGCCTTTATACGCAATAAGGTCATGAAGTAATGGTTCTTCAATACCAGATGGATTTCTTGATAAAATTTCTCTGATTGTATTCAAACCAGCAGACGCAACTTCAGCAGCAACACCATCTGAAACAAATTCATCAGCTATTCTACGAATAACCATATTAACAGTTTCAGGTGGAACTAAATCATGTGTTGCTTGTGCGGAAGCGGCCATAATTTGTGTGACATTTGGAGTCTTTGGAGTTAAATATTTCAAAAAAAATGAATAAATACCCAAAACTGTTAACTTATGGGTACCTATAAGTCTTGATATTAAAT
Source organism: Ambrosiozyma oregonensis (nom. inval.) (assembly GCA_003706315.3). NCBI lineage: Eukaryota > Fungi > Ascomycota > Pichiomycetes > Pichiales > Pichiaceae > Ambrosiozyma > Ambrosiozyma oregonensis (nom. inval.). The sequence goes on from PPKY03000033.1 coordinate 51,176, forward strand.
TCATAATAGCAATCTTTTGATCCATATCAAATTTATTAGAATTTTTACCAGACAAATGAGTTTCGTATAAATCATCAGCAAACTGTTGTGGATCTCTTAATAAATGAATAGCAGAGAAATTTAAATATGTAGCAGAATGTTTGGCAGAATTTTTCTTTTTCATGGACTTGATGGCATTTTCTAACTTCTTACCTCTTTTAGAAGATTTCTTGTTGATTTGCATAGCGTGTCTCAAAGAACTTGGATCAACAGCATCTTCATCATCAGAATCTTCGGCAAATGCTTCTTCTCTTTCTTTATCAGCTCCTAAGAAAAATCTAATACCAGAAATGATCACTTTAGTATCTGGGTGTAATGAAGCTTGTGTCATAATTTCAACAGCTCTTGTATCATCCCAAATACCTCTTCTCCATAATTCTCTAGTTAACTTGGTAGCCCATAATCCGTTACCGTCCTTTTGTTCTAATAAATTGAATAGCAATGCTTGTGTGGATCTGTTTAATTTTTGATTTTTACTACCTGTATTACATGATTTCAAAAGAGAAATTAATGATGAATAAATTTGCTTTCTTAAAGCTTTAGCATTTAATCCATGATTACCTTCAACAGTTGAACCATATGCAGATAATAATGGAAAGATAGCTTGAATCAAAAATTCAGCAGTGATCACATCTTTATTTCTCAACATGACTAAACATTGAATGATTTTTTCTCTTAAATCGGGAGATAATTCTCTGTGGTTGTTTTGTAAAATCATTTTCAATTCTTCTGGAAAGTTTGCTGTTTCTTTAGGATAACAAGAACAGACAGCAGACATAAAACCAATCAACTCTGCAAATTCTTCACCATCATTTGAAGAAGGGGATAATAAAAAAATATCTCTTAGGGATTCATAATGAGAGTATTGCTGTAAGAATTCTTCATGATATGATTCAGGATCACGACGCACTAAATTTTGCAATAAAGCAATATTAGTTGGTAAAATTGCTGCTCTTCTTCTTTTAGCCATTTTGTTTAAATATAAGGTAAAAGACTGAATAAGTTGAGTTATAGTCTGTTGGTATAATGAACTTTTTTTTCAGCTAATAAAAAAAAAATTAAAACTGATAAAAAAAATTTAATATCAAAGCCGCACAAAATGATTTCTCTTCTTTGCCACAAAGTCATGCGCCTTAATGTGGATGAGTAATTTTATATATTCTATTCACAAAAATTATTATATATGTTACAAGTTCCTAAACACCAATCATTCATTTTCAAGTTTTCCAGAACACTCTGCCATCAATTCAATGACTTTTTCAACATTTTCCTTTTTCATGGCACAACAAGGAACACATTTCCAGTTCTTTTCAGTAACATAATTTCTCAGATCACAAAACTTCTCATATGTTCCTTCTAAATCAGCTTTAGTAGCAATTACCAATATATTTTTATTCTTCATTCTTTCTGGACCCATTTCATTCAATAAAATTTTTAAATCAGAAATTGGATTTTCAGAACCAAGTGAAATAACAAAGCATAACCCACCAGATCTTTCAACATGTCTTAAAAAGTTTAACCCCATACCTTTATCTTCACTAGCACCAGTATCAATTCCAGGAATATCTGCCACTGTAAAAGGTGGTTGATCAATTCTTAGTGGAATGGTACCAATAGTAGGTTGTAAAGTAGTGAACTTCCAATGACCAACTCTAGGTCTGGCATTGGAAATAGATCTTAGTAAAGTAGATTTTCCAGCATTAGGCAACCCAACTAAACCTAAATCTGCAAGTAATTTTAGTTCAAAAACAAAACTTTGTTCCATACCTGCTCTTCCAATTTTAGCAAATCTTGGGTTCCTGATTAATGGAGTTAAAAAATGCATGTTACCCATACCACCTCTACCACCTTTCAAAATAAGAACTGGATTTTCAGTAGGTTCTGGAAAATCTATTCCTTCAATTGGAAAAATATCATTTGTTAATTCATCGTATGTATTCTCTCTATCGTAAACTTTAACCTTTTCATTTAAATCATTAAAATAATCCCTTTCTAAATGATATTCTTCATTTTTTTCTTTGAATATCCACCCTTTTCCAATTTTATGAGAATTTCTGAAAAATTGAATGAATTTGGGAACAACATTACCAAATTCTTGAACAATCGTCTGAATATGAAAGACCTTATCTTCGTGATTTTTTTGTATTTCTCTTATGCTTTTAGGATCAGGGCACCATCTGATATTAGTACCAACGGGAACTATCAAATGAACATCATCACCTTTCTTACCATCTAATTGACCTCCTTGACCTGAAGAACCATCTTTTGCTATATATTTGGAACGCAACCCATGCAAAGAACTTAAATCTTTAACAGCTGTAACATAAACGTTACCTCCATTACCTCCATCACCACCATCTGGTGGACCCGTTGCTACACTTGCATCTCTAAAAAATGAAACGGTACCATTACCACCTTTTCCAGATCTCAGTTTGACAATTTTAAGATCTGAAAATGGTTGGTTGTTATCTGCTTTTGGTCTTTTTGATGACGGCAAACTGGAAAAAGGAGATGATGAAATAAAGTAATCAGAAGCAGTTACTGACATAGTATGATATCTATCAGCATCATCATCTTGAGATCTTGGATTTCTAACTATATTGATTGTTTTTTTATTTCTAATGGTTTTGAAGCTTGAAAACTCTGGATTTGTCTCTGGGGAATCAAGATTTGATTTATTTCGTATTTCATAACTACTTTCAGGAATTCTATCCAATGGTTCTTCTATTCCATGAACTTTTTGAGACTGTCCCTTCTTTTCCAAATTACTTAACCACTCCATATTTTCATTCAAGGTAGGTGCATTATCTGGAACCTCATTATCTTTGAGTCTGGGTATTGTTGAGGATATGAGCCTTCTTGATAAAAGACCCGAAACTTTCAGTGAACAACTCAATAATAAAACCATTATAGATTTAGATTTTTTTGATTTTTGCTTCTGTATTATAAAGAAATAGGAAAAGACATAGTTTTTCAAGTATAAAGTAGTGGAAAAAATGATTAAAGTAGTTAGTTGAGCCGCATAACTTTCTCTAGATGCACGACTTTTGACATTTTAATAGTGTTATGCAATGATTTACAATACAGTTATTATGTACCAATATATTAAGTCTATAAAATATCAAATTTATTTTTGATAGTTATTCAGGTAATCCTCGTAACCTCCTTTTTCTAATTTATCAGCCTTTCCTAAAACTTCATCTTCCATATTATTCATGTAACTTTCCATCTTACTTAACCATTTATAATCACTAACACCCAAGATTCTAATAGCCAACAAAGCAGCATTAGTTGCATTATTAATAGCAACAGTGGCCACAGGAATACCTCTAGGCATTTGAACAATAGAGTGTAAAGAATCAACACCATCCAACGTTGAACCTTTTACTGGAACACCAATCACTGGTAATGGAGTCATAGCAGCAACCATACCTGGTAAATGAGCAGCTCCACCAGCACCAGCAATAATACATTTGAGTCCACGTTTTGGAGCTTCAATAGCGTATTTAGCCATTCTTTGTGGAGTTCTGTGAGCTGAAACAATAGTGACTTCAAATGGAATACCAAATTGTTTCAAAATATCACAACCTTTAGACATAACTGGTAAATCAGAATCGGAACCCATGATAACACCGACCAATGGTTCAGCGGAGATTCCAGCAATCAAAGAGTCTGTAGATTCAAATTTATAAAGTTCGCTTTTACCTTCGATGTATCCTAATTTTGCCTCAGCTTCGTCCATTGATTGAGAGATAATGTTGACATGTCCCATCTTTCTGCCTGGTCTGGTTGACTTACCATAAAGATAAACAGAAGCATTTGGAGTTTCTAATGCTCTTTTACAAAGTTCCAATTCACCATCTGCTTCTTTGAAACCTAACACATTCAACATAATTGCGTTAGTTTGTGGAGTTGAAAATGAAGTAAAGTTCTTTGGCATAGGTAGGCCAGTTATTGATCTGATATGAGCTTCAAATTGAGATGTGACACAAGCATCAATAGTATAGTGTCCTGAGTTGTGTGGTCTTGGTGCAATCTCATTAATCAATAATTCTCCATTTGGTAATAAAAACATTTCAACACCAAAAATACCTGCACCAGGAAATGATTTTATAGCTTTTTGAGCCAATAACTCAGCTTTCTTTAAAACAGTATTATTTGTTCTAGCTGGTGCATAAACAGTATGACAGATATTATCCACCTGAATAGTCTCAACAGTTGGATAAGTGTAGACCTCACCTTCGATAGATCTAACAACCATAACGGCTAATTCTTTAGTAAATGGAGCCCATTTCTCAGCATACAAAGGTCTATCTTTTAAGAAATCTAAAGCTTCAGTGACAGATTCTTCAGATTTAACAACAAAGTTACCTCTACCATCATAAGCTAAAGTTCTGGCTTTCAACATATATGGGTAACCAAATTCTTCACCAATTTTTTTCAATGCAACTTGTGTACTCTCAACACTGGTGGATTCAGCAACTGAAACCCCATTCTTGATTAAATGTTCCTTTTGTAAGTATTTATCTTTAATTAATTCAATAGTTTCTGGGTATGGAAATATTTTAACTCCGGTTTCCTTTTGGATTTGCTTCAAAGCATCTGTATCAACATGTTCAATTTCAACAGTTAAAACATCACACTTTTCTGCTAATTTCTTAATAGCAACTGGATCTTTAAAAGATCCATTAATATGTTCATGTAAAGCATTGATCTGTTTGGCTGGTGCTTGGTCACCTTCTTCTAAGATAATAGTTTTGATGTTCAATCTGTTAGCAGATTCAACGATCATACGACCTAATTGGCCTCCACCTAAAATACCGACAACTTGTGAATCCATATTTGTTTTATACTTGTTTATAAATATACCATAAAAGCCCTTTAAAAAAACTGTAAAAAAGAGGAAGCAAGAAACAGAAATGATCTAGAAGTATTTTTTTTCTATACTCTCTCCATGAATAATTCCTTTGTGACTCTGAAAAACCGCTTGACTTCTACGCTGCCATTTTATCGCACGTGCCACTCGAAGATAAGGAAAATTGGGGAGACTGGTTTATGACTGGTCATTTGTTTTGATTACATAAACTCCTACGTTACCAGTAATCATCAAAAATATAAATTGAATGGGTCATCTATTGAATGGCTGGATTATTTTTTGATATTAAAGCCAAAATGCATTTTAATTGATTTATTGTTCATAAAATACAAGTATAAAAAGAGGGATACTTTCCCCATTTCAATTCTTAGATCATAGAATTACATGGCTCTTTTTATCAATTTATATTTACAACTAATACTTATCTTATTTTTTGTATCTTTAATTATCAGTTCTAATGAATTTTACTTGTTTTTTTCAGAAACCCAAAAAAGTTGATTCTAACATGATTCTCAAAAAAGACAAAGTTGAAAACCCTATGAACTCCAAAATTACTATCAAGAATCAAAAAGTTGAAAAAGTTGATTCTAATATTATATCAAAAAAGATTCTCTCTGAAAAAGTTGTTGATTCTAAACAGATTTTTGAACAAGAGAAGGTTGAAAAAGTTTCTGATTCCAAAAAGAAAAATAAAATTACTATAGATAGATCAAATGAATCTGCTGTCGATGAACATATTTTACAAATTTTAAAAGAACTTCAAAAGAAAAAGGTTGAGCCAATGCTAATTAAGTTTATGGAGTGGTATCTGGCAAAGGAAACTGAAATTGGAGGAGTTCCCTTATTTATTTTCTCATTTTCAAAAACTATTTTAAGCAAAAAACGAAACAAAAAAGAGGTTAATGTAACCAACAATGACCTAATTCCAATTGTTAAAAGTTTCATTCATTTATATGGTCCTACATATCATAAAGAATTGACAACTCTTCTTGGATCTATGGTTAAACCTAACACACAAATTTATGGTAATCTAGTTATGGGAAATTTTTATAACACCAGAGAAATTACACTAATTAATGATCTGTTTAAGTTAGTTAGACGTAAAGAAGGTTCTGTTTCTGTTCTAAAACCAATCAAACATACAAGAAAAAAAAAGTGGAAGGAGTTGCACTTTCTAAATCCACTTCTTGAATCTTCTGAATTGAATGTTGGTGCTCAAGTCAAGCAATAAAAAAATTTTAAGGTACTTTATTATTTGTTAATACTTTTTTTCATTTTTATATATAAACATTCTTCATTGTGTATCGTTCAAATATACTCGAGACCAGTCAATACTTTTTTAGTAATTAAGAATGTCGGAGTAAGAGAGATAAATCTCCGTCAATTATTTATCCAACAACGGGGGGCATATACCTTCTATTGATATGATATCTTGAGAACTAGAATGTAACTGTTGTATTCAACCATGGATATTTACTCCTTTAATAGGTGATATGAATTAACATACCTTAATTGACTATAAGTTTGATCTTAGAATTTTGAGTAATAGAAAAGATGATCTTTTCTCTTATAAAATCTATATATTACGCAAAAATTAAATTGGAAAAACACTTCACCTTTTATACAAAAAAGTAATTAACAAAAAGAAAGTTAAGAAATATTAATTAGTTGGAAATATGGATGATCCTGAAACATGGCTGACCTATAACCTGTAATTTGTAACAATAACTTGAAATTTGTGACAATAATGATTTACAGTAACAATTTAATAAGACATACATATTATCATAATGATAATGGAATGTGATGACTTATTTCCGATAGATACTAAGACATGGCTGACCTATAACCTGAAATTTGTGACAATAATGATTTACAGTAAACACCTTAATAAGACATGGATTTTATCGTAATGATGATGAATCTGATCACTTATTTCCGATAAAATTAATCAAAATATTATAAATATATTAATAAACTATACAACGTAAACACAACCACTTTGATAAACATTTTTCATGTATTAAGTGCTGATAGATAAATACTTACTATTAAAGTTAAGAAATCGCCCGCGTAGCGTAATGGTTAACGCGTTTGACTTCTAATCAAAAGATTCTGGGTTCGACTCCCAGCGTGGGTGCAGGCGAATTTCTATTTTTTTAAGTTTACTTTAACTTAAATTTTACCTTTTTTAATATAAATGAATATTTCAAAATTGATTTATTTGGCTCGTGTTTATATTTTTAAAAACAAAATAACATAGTAGGAGTTTCCAAACATTTTAATACAAAAGAGGCCGATAAAAAAAACGAGGATATACAGAAAAGGTAAACAAGTTCAACAGCAAAAAAGCTGATTAAAAAAATAGATCTAAAAAAGACAATATATGAAAAATATAATATAAATTAAGGAAAAAAATCAATAAGAAATAACAAAAAGATTGAGCATTAGGTATGTATTAAAGCAAAGTAGACAGATAACAAAAATAACATATACATGGTAAACATCAATATGCATAGTTGAATATTAGCAAAAACAAATGCAAGCAGAATTAAATTTAAAAAACACAAATTGGGACCAGAACTCAAACTTTATTTCTTTCATCAACTTCAATAATCATTTTTTCGTCTTCGAAATAATATCCGTAGTTAATTAGTAGTTCAGAACAAATCTCTTTAGCACCATCAAATGGAGTTAAGTTTGGAGCCATCAAAACACTGATTGCACTGACACTCATCTTGTTCAATTCTTTGAATTCTAAAACGCTTCTGAAATACTTGAATAGCACATTTAAAACATCAAAGTTAAGCTCAGGTAGAGCAACCAAACATTCTTTAATCTTAGGGACAGTTTTAGCGTACTCTGTTGATAAGGTCAATTGCATCAACTTCTTAGCATATGATTCTGGAATGATTGTAATTTTCAAGGTACGTAAATAACGTTTTAATAGTGTTGCCACCGAATGAACATCAGGTTTTGGATCCAACTTTGATAGATCAGAGTCATAATCAGTATTGAAAGTCTGTTGAATACGGTTGACCTCAGCCATCATACCATTTAATCTGAATATACCTTCGTTGTAAACAGCATTTTCTGAGCCTAAATACATCAAGCATCGATAAACTATCGAAGGAACAGGCTTATCATCCAGTTTGTAACCTGGCTTCAAATTATATGACTTCTCTAAAGTAGTGCCGAAATATTTAGTATCTATTTTTTGGAAAACTGCACCAGCACCAGCTGCACCAGATTGTTGATTGTTATTGTTCGAAAAATTATCAAATGTAGACCTTGCAGGAGAAACTAAATCACCCAACCCTGAGATACCTAATCCATTATTATTATGGATAGACGAGGAAGTCATCGATCCTGCATAAGGCATAGCCTTGAATTCAAGCAACGAACCATTACCATTAGCACCATTATCAACAGCGGTAGATCCACCACTGGATCCACCACCTCCATGACCGCCTCCTGTTTCTCGTTTCTTAGAAAAGCCAAACCATTTCGAAGTGGTAGCTGAAGCACTACTTGTGCCAATTGAGAGATTAGTTGATTCATGAACAGAAGGTGATGCAGTTGAAGTTCCAATGGATTCTCCAATTGATGAGGTATCCATAGTGAAATGTGAATTACCAGATGGAGAAAGAGCCATTGGAGTACCTGAGGTACGATCCCCATGAATAAAACCATCAGCGGACAATCTATTAGTATTAACATTGGAAGAAGAAACACTAGCAGGATAAGGTTGATTATCAATTATGAGTTTGCACCATTCCTCAGCATCCTGAACTGATTCGAGATAATATTGCTGAGTTTTAGAAGATTTAAAACCAGCCTTTTTTCTTTTCTTGTTGATATTTAGAGCTTGTCCATCTCTCCAAACATTGATTTCCCCCATATTGAAATTCTCAATGATTTGCCCAGAAGGAACTTCTTCAATAAACAATGAACTTTCAATTGTGTCATACACAAATCTATTCAACTTAAAATTCTTCTTCAAGTTTTTGTTGAAAACACTGACAAAAACTGTCTCTTTACGACTCATATCATATTGATCATCAGGAATAAAGAAGCCTTTAAATACTAACCAAATGTTATTTTTTAGCCTTTCATCTTTAGGTATTTGTCTCATTAATCTGCACAATTCAGCAATGTACATTCTAATCATAGTTTTTTGTGTATCCCAAGCATTTGGATCTATTTTCATAAAATGACGTGGGTCAGGTAATCCTGGTAGGTTTATAGGACCGAACTTCCTGATATCATTATCCATTTGGCAAAACACTGAATATCTTTGATTCACTTGATATAGTGGAATTGGCGGGCCTCCTCTTTCAGAAGAGTGAACCATGAATTTTATATGGAAATCATGAGATCGATGTTGAATAGCATCAGGATCAACAACTGAAACAACCGATATTACAGTGGTATCTATTGAATTCGTTAGGTAATCAAATTGAGTATCCGAAGCTTTGTGTTTATGACTTTGTGTTGTTAAATTAGGGGTATCTGATTTTTGGGTCCTCAGAGCAGGTTTCGACAAGGTTGGCTGCTGTCGTTGATTTTGTGCCTCAAAAGGTAAATTTGGAGTTGCTTGGTAACGTTTTGGAGAGGGGGTCGATAAAATATTATTGAAGGAATCAGATGGAGCTTTAGGAGTTTGTAAATCGGAATACAGGGAATCATTATCTGTTTTAAAAAAACCACGTTGATTTGAAGGGGTTACAGGGAGTGTTGCTAAATGAGTTGGTGACATTAGGGATGCACTTGGTTGTGGTGATGAAGAAGTACGTCTATGCTGATTTACTTGATAAGGTTGAGAACGTCTTGGAGTCGGAGGTAACTGCAATTTAGAGCTATTATTAGGTTGACGAAGATATTGAACGTATTGAGGTTTGATATTTGAATTAATTGATTTTTGAGGAGTGGTCTGAACACTATTCGGAGTGCTTGGTGGATCATCCATTGTAGGAGTAGTTTGTGAATCAGAGCTTTTAAGTGGAGATGTCAAAGCCTTATAATGAGGCTCTTTTTGAGAAACTGATTTGGATGAGTGACTTGATGAAGTTCTACTTGCATTGAAATCAAGTAAATCATCCATTTCATCGTTTTCTTTGCCAGCGATTTCATCAATTGTGGTAATAGAATTCCTCAGAGGAGATATGGCAGAAGGAACAGAATTTCTGAAAACAAATCTCTGTCTTGAAGGTGATTTCTTTCTTGGAGAAGAGCCTAAAGTCAGTTCTCCATCAACTTGAGATAGAGATGACATTGAATCAATTTTTTCGTGTAAAGGTAAAAGAGTTCCAGCCACTTTCGGAGAAGTTATCGAGGAAGATGCAGTGCTTGACAGGAGTTTCAATTTCCCTGACTTTCTAGGTTTTGGCGAGTTGTTTGAGGTGGCTTCTAATTGAGATTCTCTTGGAATAATGATTCTGCGTTCCGATCTTTCAGGTAACTCTATATTTGAATTTGATGCAGAACGTGAATGACCTGGATTTGAAGACATAATTGAAGAATCTGATTGATCAGAAGTGTCAGAATTGGAACGTGAACGAGGATAGGGAGAACATGATCTTGAATTAAGTGTATTACCTTTGGAATTGGATCTTGACATTTCTAAGGTTTGATGTTGTTTATGGGGAGCATCCAATGGATTCAGTGTAGTATTTTCTTCTGAATAGTGAGATGAATTACGTGAATGTCGGGAAGATTTTGAAGATTTATATTGCTCTAATTCTGATCTTAATGAATTAATCATTTGGTCTTTGGATGACAGTAGGCTTACCAGATTTTCAATTTTCAATTTCAATTCAGTATTCTCTTTCTGAAGACGAGGAAAGTCAAAATCTTCACCAGTTGATCCTTGCAATTTAACAGTAGCTGGAGGGATCTTTATGTTTGAATTTGTCTCTTCTTCTTCTTCTTCTTCAAGTATTTTCTCCTTACCTATTGTAGATTTATTTATGAGGTCTTCATTCAGGTTCATATTGACTAGACTATCAAAAGTGGTATTATTGGAGTAAGAATATTGATCAATAGTATCAACAATAGTATCTCTTGCGGCTAATTTCAGAGAGTCCATAGTGGGAGGGCGTTTAATAGGTGTTGGAGAATCCACCAGCTGGTCAGAAAAATCGCTATCTAATAGTTCTATTTCGTTGCTTACAGCCAAGTTGGGAGAGTTAGAATACTGAGAGGAGTCATTGGAATCATCATCATCATCATCATGTTCTTCTTCAGTTTGTTTATTCTCAAGTGAGACATTTCCACGAGGGGTTGTATTGTGTTCAATAGACCTTGATGAAACAGGAGTAGAGTGAGACTGTAACTGTTGCTTTTGGGAGAGCTCCATGGTTGGGGTTGCTGTGAGTGTCATTAACAGATGGTTAGAAGTAGCCATGAAAGACAGTTGAAGCTTCTTTGGATGTACTTTGGTGAAAGCTAAGCAGTGTATTGCAAAAGTATTAAACTTTGAAAACAGTGACAGACTGAAATGTTAGATTTCGTCTTTTTGTTTGGTTCAAGCGGAATAAAGCAAATCGCGTGTGCACTACTCTTTACTAAAGACTAGGAAACGACACGCGTGATGGTCTTCCATTAAAGTTTAAATATTGCCTGATATTAGTTTAAATGTTACACCGATCAATTTAATCAAATGATTTGATCAACTTAGTAACAGATTTTGTTGTGTATTTCTTTATTGATTTATGGTTAGTCTTAGATTTCTTCCATGCTAACATCGAACCGACGCGTCATCAATTAGCGACACGCAACTTTGGAAAATGAACTAATTTCTAATTTAACAAGGTTATCTTACATAAGGGAGGTTAGTTAAATTATAAGTAGGTATCAAGTAGACAAAATACAAAAACAGGTATAAATAAAATATCAAAAAAAAGGAATGAACTAATCTTCAACATCAAGTATTTTTGATAAATAAAATGGAGTTAAAAACCAGACGAAAAAAACACATTAGCTAAAAAATAATACACAAACGTAAAAAAAAAGAGCAAAAATTCCGACAATAACAAACAAACAAACAAACAAAACACAATTCAAGGGGATATCAAAATAGGTAACAAAAAAATGAACTAAAAACATTCAATTTGAATCAAATAAATCATGACTTTTGAACAGCTTTTCTAGGACTCTTTTCATTATTCTCTAAACTAACATATTCTTCCCATAACCTGACCAACTGCTTTTTTTCGTTTGCTTCGATCTCAAGTTTTTTTTTGGTACTATCCAAATCCTTTTTCAGCTCTTCATTTTCTTTTATCATCTTTTTCATTTTTGATGACCATTTCATCTCATATCCCTTTTTCAGTATAGTAACTTTCTGCTCGTGCTTGGCAGCATACTGTAAATACAAATCTTGAGCTAATTTTTCTAGTTGTGCCTCCAGAGTAGTCTCATTTTCTTCGATTTTAACATTAGCTTGTTTTAGATTATTTTCCAACGAGATTACTTTTTGCTTCAAAGACGTTATTTCTGTCAATTGAGTAGATAATTGAATTTCTTTATTATCAGAGAGCTCAGTGGACTCCTTCAATTTCAAGGTAAATGAATCTTTCAAATCTTTAATTTCAATTTTTAAATTTGTAACTTGATTAGTCAAATTTTCAACTAGTGATTCCTTTTCAGAAGTACTAGCGTCAAATTGGAATTTAGATTCTTCTTGCGATTTAGCAAGTTCATTTAATTTACTTTTCAAATCTCCTACTTGTTTTTCTAATTGTTGCTTTTGGTCAATTAAATCTCTCTTTTCCTCAGTAACTTTCAACAGCCCACCTTGTTCATTAGCCCAATTATCCTTCAAATCACTTAATTCTACTGAAACGTGGTGTAATTGTTTGCTCACATTGGATAGTTCCAATTCTAAATTTTCTTTAGATTCCACCATCAAATCATATTTAGTTTTCCATTCTTTAGCTTGATCATCTGAGTTATTCAACTTGTTTTCTAGTTCTTCGATTTGTTGAGAAAATTCTTCAACTTTAACTTGCAATTTACCATTATCGCCGTTCTTGTTAGCTAAACTAGCTTTTAGTTCAGATAATTCATTAGAAACGCTTTCTAATTCAGTTTCATGAGTTGTTTTTATCTGGATCATTCCATTTAAATCACACTGAATTTTAGATTTTTCTTTACTTAATTTATTCAATTCTTTGGTTTTTAAGGCTATGTTGGTTTCCAGTTCAACGTTGTGACTTTCTAAACCAGCTTTAGAATTATTCAAAGTTTTAACATTTTCATTAAGTTCATCAATTTTGGATTGCTTAGCAGATAAATCAGATTCGTATGATCTAGCAGTCGACATTAGTTGTTTAAAAGCATTCTTCAATTTATTTAATTTGCTATTTAACGATCTTTTTTGAAACTTAAGTGTTTGCAAATTCGAAGAAATTGAATTGATACTTGATTTAGTTTGTTCAATTTCTAAAGTTAAAGCTTCGTTAAACTTGACTAAGTTTTTGTTTTCTGAAGTTAGATCAATCAGTTCTTCAGTTAATGACTGAACTGTATTTTGGGACACGTTCAACTGATTTGAAATGGTATTAATTTCTTGCTGCTTTTCTGATATTTCTGATTTCAAAGAATTAACGGATTCAGTATATTTGGATTTAATTGAGTCAACTTGACTGGCACTAAAAACAGGAATACCAGAAGAATTGGTTTCATGAAATGTTAAATCATTCATTTCTTGATCTTCATCATCGTCTTCATCTACCTCAAAAATAGAGTTGAAAACGTCCAGAGGAGAAATGGCTGAACTTAATTTAACTGGAGACAAGACTTCACCTTCTGGTCTCTTTTCATTTTCATCATGATCATCAGATGTACTAGCAGTTAATATATCGTGAATTCCTACTCTGTTAGCGTTTTTCAGATGTCTTATGACTTCAGTTTCCTCTTCAATTGCATCATCTTCATTCAAAATAATTGATCCTTGAGAAACATTAGCCAAAGGACTTTGATCTAGATTCAAATTTTGAACATTATTATCCGGATGTTGTAAGCTAATAATTGCAGATTCATCAAGAATTCTGGAATGATGCTCTCTATGAGGAGTAGCTAATTTGGCTTGCTCGTCTGATTTCATAGGAGTTTTAAAAGATTCATCCGCTTCCTCATTATCACTTATATGCTGTTTTTTCGTAGATTTAGATTCTGAAGTTGTATCAAAGTGTCGTTTTTTATTATGAGAGCGGTGTGGTTTAATAGGAGAAGAAGAAACTTCATCACCATCATTCTGTTGTTCCAGAACTAGCTTCAAAATACTAGAATTACCTAACATGTCATTGACAATCAAACTATCATTTAAGTGAACTGGATCATGGGTTGAAGTTGCATCTTCATACTCCTCATTACTCTGGTCAATTTCTTGTACACCAGCTTTGGATTGCTTAGTACTTTTATTTTCCTTACCATCATTTTTTTCGCAATTATTATCAGTGACATTCTCTAAAACTTTAGTTAAGTCTTGTTTAGCTCCAACCATTAATTTATCAAATTTTTTGGAATTTATAGAATCTTTGATACAAGTTAAAGGGTGTCTTATAGGAGAAACGACAGGTGCGTTACCTTTAGGAGACATGGAGTTTCTTCTAGCAGTTGCAGGAGAATCACTTTTAGATTGATAATGGTGATGTCTTGTTTCATGCTTATAAGTTAAACCATGTGGAATTTTTTTGAATGGATCTGATTCTGAATTTTTTGAAGTATCATTAGAAATCTTATTTGTAAGAGTAGTATCTTTGGCTCTAGCCTTACTTGGAGAAGTTTTAGCAGACATGGAACTTGATTGAGTTATTTTAGTCATTGCGCCTGGAGTTGTCTTTAATTTTTGTTTGATAGGAGATTCAAAAGGAAGTCTAATTCTATCAGTCTTAGGAGTGGACATTTAAATTTCCAGATAGGTAAGAACTATTTGCTTAGTAGTTGAGAAGAAGAAGCTAGTTGTTTTCGGATGGATCCCTTTTAATTTTGTTTGTAGTTTATTGATTGTTTGTTGATTTTTTTGTTTTTCTGTTTGGACGCGTTTCAGAGAGGTGGCACAGCATGATTTTGGCGTGTGAAAATTTGTACGTGGCGCATTATATTTAAAGGCCAATTTTGAACTTTCTCAGTTTCTCTGTTTCTGAGTGTGTTGAAGAGACGAGAGAGTTTAATTACTAGCAGCAATGTTACATATACTGGTTTCCAACGATTAGCACACCAATACACTTCATTTTACTTTTGATACGCTTGTCATCTTATATTTTTATCATTAACAATTGAAAAATGTCTAACAGGGAATGTGTATGTATCTTTACTCTCTCAAAAAGGTTTTACGAACGATTCATCACAGGCTAGGTTGTATTAATAAGATTTAATTACTATTTAACTAAAAATATACTAACGTACTCCCATTCAATTAATTTAGGCTGACTTATATGAGAGAATAATCGAGGAGGTGATTCAAGAATCAAGACAAGATTTTGAAGACTCAGGAATAGATGAACAAACATTGTTGGATTTAAGAAAGATTTGGAAAGATAAATTATCGAAAACCAAAGTTGCAAATTTCTCATGGGATGTTCAAAATAACGATTCTTCAGATGATGATGAACCATTAGCAACATTAGCGCAACGTGGACAGAATATATCCCACGATTTATTGAATTCTCAACAATATACAAATGAAATGACTGGTAACAGCAATGATTTAGGAGTTCATGGTTTACATTTACCTCAATCTGATTTAGCCTTACCAAACACATTACCGAAACAAGATGATAATAACAGCCATGGTGGTATTGTTCTGCCTGGTGGTAGGAATATTGGACAAGCTGATGGAACGATAGAATTTGAAATTGAAGTCGATAGCAGGAGTGAATTAGCAAAACAATTGAGAAAAAATGCCAAAAAGAGATCCAAAAAAGTGATAAATAATCAAGTTGATGGACCATATGATTCTGATTCTGATGATGACAATGAAGATTTGGGGTCTGATTTAGGTGTTGATTCGGACGAAATCAATTCCGATTTAGACGATCCTGATGATGATGATATCAATGATGATGAAGATAACGATGATCCAGAAACTAATATTATGTTATGTCTTTATGATAGAGTACAAAGAGTTAAAAATAAGTGGAAGTGCAGTTTGAAAGATGGTGTTGCAAACATTGAAGGTAAGGATTACACCTTTCAAAAAGCAACGGGTGACTCTGAGTGGTGAATAGAAAGACGAGCCAATAAAACCATCTCTTTTGTTTTTGCTTCTCTATTTACCCTTGTTGATTTTATTATGTAATTTTGAAGATCTTATACTAAATGCTTCAGTTACTGACAAAAATTGATACCTGACTTTCTTGTGTTTTGTGATGAACCAATAACTAACTACATCTCATTATTGATGGTTTTTCATATTAGTTGTTGAATACCTTTGTACACTATTTATCTGCTCTTTTTTCACTTAACATACACAATATAAAATTTAAAATAAATGTAAACTGTACCTCACGAAAAACTTGTAAAAATAGCACTTAGAGTTTAGTGACTATTAGAATGATCCTTGTTAAACATACTGACATTTCTAAGAATTGATATCCCTAAAACTTTATCAAAATACTACATCACAAAAATAATATAAAGCATTAAAATAATAAGATTTACAGTCTTAATATCTTTTTTTAAGTTTTCAGTACTAACTTTCTCCTCTTATTGTTACCCTTTCAATTTATTAATTTGAATACTATTTGGGGATTGATTGAACACTAAACTGTAAATTTTCTTAGCAAAGGTAGAAAGATAATCACCAAAAAACTGGTGGCTTATCACAATGTATTCATTAAGTTTTGATTAATCACATGAACGGTATGGTAAGCATCAAATTCCTAATAAAAGTAAAAGTTATGGTTTAGCAGTCTAGAAGTTACATGGTTTTTATTTAGGTGAAATATTTTGAACTTATGACCTATTTAAATACAGTCATTTACAATTAGTAAAGTTTGATTTATTGTAAGGTATTTCTTTTATATTTATATTTCATTAAATTTCCAAAGAATCACATCGTTTTTGATGCGGAGAATAAAAAAACTGTTCTATCGGTGAACTCAAAATGCTAACTAAAATTTCGTAAAGTATATCTAATTAAAAAAAAAATCTATAACTTTTCACCATGCTTCTTTTTATTTTTTGAATCACTGGTCCTACTCAATCTTTCGTGTTCATCGTCAAACATCATATAAGCAGGTAGATATCCATCATCTAATTTTAATAATGGGTTGGGAATAGTGTTATTAACACCACCAAGTGAAGTATAGCCGCTATCATATAATGAACAATAACGAACATCTAAGCATTTCAAAAAGTACCAAATTTCGCAAGTAGTAAATTCTAAAATTGGGTGGATTCTAACAAAATCTGGCCACCCATGATCAGTTTTCATGATCGGAGCTAGTTTAGCTCCATAAGGATCAATTTTTCGTATACCAACCATAATAGATTTAATATTTGGATTCTTATCTAAATATTCTTGGAACCCGTCTTTTAAAGTGTTTTGATATTTTGTAATATTTAAATTATATTCGGATGTTGACCAATCTAAAAATTCATCTTGTTCTGGGAAAGTTTTTTCTGAATTCACATAAACTGAATAAAGCTTTTTGTTTGTTAAATTATCCAAATTATCCAAATATTTGGAATAAATTGCTGACATATAAATGATTAACATAACTAAACAATCTTTACCTCCATTATAACTTATGGCCAACTCTTCTAATGTATATAAATCTAGAACTTCTTCTAAAACTGCTACTGAATTTCTAACTTGCTCTTGTGTCTTCAAATGTAATTCTTCATCATGGAATTTGGGTAATGGGTCAATAGTTCGTTTCGAAGTATATGGAATCGGGTCATCAAGAAAACCCTGAACAAGATCATAACAATCTTTGCAAGTTTTTATAAGAAGAGTCTCTGTCATTTGGGTATATTTGGTATCAATATTCCTTCCTGGGCCAGCCGGATCTCTTACAGAAAAAAGAGGTGATAAACTTGGAATCATATCTGACTGTGAAAATAGTGTGTGGAAATTGATAGAAACAAAACTAACAAAAACAGCGGCAAAAATGTAAAGCGCCCAGCACGTGACCTGAGCCATTTTGAGATCGTTTAATAATTACAGTTGATTGTCTAGCCAAATAAGGGCAGGAAATATCTTTTCAAAAAGATAAAAGAATACAACTGAGTGAATGAGATTTGGAGGGAAAGGGGTTGGAAAAAGGCCAACAGGTGGATTATTTTTTTATTTGGAATAATCGTATGCTATCTTACGTAATCACAACTAAATATATGGGTTTAAAACACCATTTTTAAAAATTACAAAAGTATAGAATAGATTTTTATAATTATACAGGTAAAGATACAAGTTAATCATGTCCCTTTTTGGCGACTTCTATGGCTTTTTCTTGAAACCCTGGAACTTTAAAATATAAAACACCAGCCGAAGTTAACTTATCATAAGATATATTATTAGCAATGAAATCTGTTGGTTCCATAACACCAACATAGACAGTAGTGAAATAATCTTTCAAATCTAATATTCTATTCAAACATGGCTTATTCCCGCTCAATCTTTCACTACATGGTTCCATGGTTGTATATAATTCACAACCTTTTGGTAATTCTTCATTTTTCTCAAAATATTTAGTTAATGCATTTTGTTCAGCATGAGTATTTCCTTCTAACTCTCTTGTATAACCAGTGGATAATATTGTTCCTTTGTAAGTGATGACACATCCAACACAAAATGCTGAAGCAATAGGGATACATTTCTTAGCTTCATCTAATGCTAATTCCATAGTTTTAGTCTGTTGGTCTAGTGCCCATTCTGGTAATTCTGTTTGATAACTCCATTTCTTATCATTAGATTCATATTTAAATGCATGTAAACATAAATCCAAATCATTCACTCCAGGATCAGAGTACAATTCACTTTTACAAATCTCACAGGTTTCTCCCGTTTGAATTTCTCCTTCTGAGTCCGGATATAGCCAACTTGATGGATATTCAGTTTTACCTATCTTTTTCAATTTACTGACAACAGAGTCTAAATCAAATTCACCATTTTTACCCAAGTTTCCACCCCAAATCTTCGGACTTGAATATAATGGATCATTCACTATTGGGTAACCTAAATATTGTAGATGAACTCTGATTTGATGAGTTCTACCAGTAAGAGGTTTGCATAATACTAAACTTGTATTGCCATCATAATTCAGTCTACAAAATGTAGTCTTTGCTATTTTACCTTTCTGTTCATCGACAACATTAAACGATAATCTTGGATCTAAAGTTAACAGAGGTTTTTCTAAAGTTATATCTCCTAATGGGAATTCTCCAACAACTTTTGCAATATATTCTTTACGTATTTCTCTTTCTTTCAATTGTTTGAACATTCTTTCAGCACCCTTGCCAGTTTTAGCTAATATCATTAAACCAGAAGTTAACCTATCCAATCTATTACAAGGATGAACTTTGTAGCCTAATTGTTTTTCCAGTAGGAAAGTAACTGTATTATGTCTATATCTTCCTGTTGGATGAACTGGAATTCCTGAAGGTTTATCAATTATGACAAAATCATCATCTTGATGAACAATCTTGATTGGTCTTGAACTGACAGCAGGCTCATGCCTATGCATTCTATGAGAGATTAAATCACCATTTTTTATGATAGAGTCAACATTAGCAGGTTTATTATTTAGAGTAACCTTTCCTGAATTTAAAGCGTTGATATAATGGGATTTAGGATACAGTCTGAATTCATTTGTAAACACTTCTAACAAATTTCTATCTCTCCAACGTTCTTTACAATGTGTCATGTATGTGAAGTAGTAAGGAGTTAGTCTTCTTAAAGGACCATCTATAATATATTCAGTATCATTATCTTCATCTCTCATAGTCTTATCTTTAGGTAGACCATCCAAGTTGTCTTGATTTTCATCTCCACCAAGTCGTTGATAAGCAGACATATTTCCAGCGTCGACATGGACTTTCCTTATTTTGAAGCCACCAGCATCCACCATAGGATTTTTCACAGTTGAACCTGGTCTCTTTCCTGTATTTTTAACCATTTTAAATAATTGAATAGGTTTCATTGAGTCACAAGACCAGGTTTAAAACTACAGAAATTGATGAATTTTTGTCCGAATTTTTTGAATTTTTTCGTAATGAGAGAGGAAAAATAAAAATAAATCCTTATTGTGAGCAAAAAGCTTTAACAAGACACAATCACCACCGTATACATCTTTTTCTTTCTTAAAGTTATGCTCTCTAGGAACACCTTCTATACCTTGATACTCCATCTCAAAACTCTCAACAAAACAGTCAGATCTTTTTCCTCTTTAAAAGTAACTAACGAAATGCTTTCAACCTATGACCAGTTTAACCCGCAACTACGTGCAACAATTCAACAACTAGACAATATTGCACCAAGATTTGAAATAGCAAAAGGTGAAATAGAAATTTTGAAAAATCCAGTTGATTTCTATTCTCAGTTGAAAGCTAAAATCTTAAAAGCTCAAGATAGAATCTTCTTATCTTCATTATATCTGGGTAAATCTCAACATGAACTAGTCCAGTGCTTGTCTGATTCATTAAATACAAATCCTAAAGTAAAAGTTACTATTCTTTTAGACTGTTTAAGATCAACCAGAGACGCTCCAAATAAATCAACTGCCAGTTTGTTAGTTCCGTTAGTTGAAAAATTTGGTAAAGAAAGAGTTAATATTAGATTTTATCACACTCCTCACTTATCAGGTTTAACTAAACGATTTTTACCAAAGAGAATTAATGAAGGATGGGGTTTACAACATATGAAGATTTATGGATTTGATAATGAAGTTATTTTAAGTGGAGCTAACTTATCTGAAGACTATTTTACCAATAGACAAGACAGATACTATATTTTTAAAAATATTAATTTAACAAATTATTATTATACGGTTCAAGAAGCTGTTAGTTTATTATCGTACCAGGTTTTGCCATTTAATAATCCTCAAAAATTCATACTAGAATGGCCAAGTGATAACAAATCATCAGAACCACATTTGAATATTCATCATTTCATTAGAGATTCAACTAAATTATTATCACCAATTTTAAAAACTCATCAAACAACATTATCATCTAATTTAACAAATCCTGAAACTATAGTTTATGCAATTTCATCCTTTAAACCTTTACTGAACCCTGATTATTCAACTGAAAAGCAATCTATATTAAGATGTTTAACTCATTTAGCTAACAAAGAAACTGGATTTACATTTACTGCAGGGTATTTTAACATGCATCCAGATATTCAATCCAAGATTCAATCATCATTATGTAAAGGAGAAATAATAACTGCTTCACCTAAAGCTAATTCATTTTATAAATCTGGAGGAATAAGTTATTATTTACCTGCTGCTTATTTATTAAATTCTTTAAATTTTTTAAAATCTGTTGAAAAAAATGATAAGCATCAAGTTAAATTACTAGAATGGGAAAACGGTGAAGTGAACACTAAAAATGGCTGGTCTTATCATGCTAAAGGTATTTGGATAAACATGGCTGGAGAGATTGAACCAAGTATCACAGTTATTGGTTCATCAAATTATACTAACAGAGCATATAATTTAGATTTGGAAACTAACGCATTAGTGATCACTAAAGATGATGATTTGAAGAAGCAAATGTATCAAGAAATTGATCATTTAAAGAAACATACTAAAGAATTAAAATTAGAAGATTTTGAAAAAGAAGAGGAAAGACAAGTTGGATGGGGTGTTAGAATTGCTGCAAAGTTATTATCTGGAATGCTGTGAGTATTTATTGTCTCTGATTTCCTTTTAATTTTATTATTCTTAGCTTATTTTCTTTCATTTTAACTTATAACTTGTATAGTCGAGTTGGTTATTATTCTCACGATGGTGGTTCCCGTTCTATTTTTATTATTTTTTTTTAGTTTAAAAGATCTTTTTTTTTCTTTTTAGTTCACTTTTTATCATTTTTTTTTTCTTTATTTTCTTTATTTTTTATTTATTTTTTATTCCTTCTATTTTCTTTAATTTTTATTTGGTTTTATCCTTTTTATTTTCTTTATTTCTCTTTGTTTTTTGTCTTTTACTCATTCATTCTCAGACAAAAATTCGAATCACCTTGTTTTTACTCATAAAAAAACAAGAATTGTTGTTATATATTATTTTTCTCTGTAAATAGATTACAACGTATATAGTTCAAATTTTATTTTGTTATATACTTAGTTATCAACTAATCTTTGCTTTATGTTTTTATTTTACAATACAAAAAAATATTGTTTTTTTAATCATGATTAGCATTCTATATTTTACTATTTACATGAAAATAATAATACTTTACAAAAGTAAAAAAAAAGAAAGTGTACCAAACTAAATTATAAAATAGCAAAAAAAACAAAAACAAGAACTGTATGAAAATTCGGAAACAAAAAGAAAAACTACCCAAACTAAAGTAAATATATAAACAAACTTTTTTTAAAAAGTATGGGCATTATCAAATGCACATCAATAAAAGATATTGATACTTTTATCTCACAACAACAAGTGTAAAGAAAACAAACAAACAGTGTAAACTAAATGATGAAAAAAAGGGAGTCTTAACTATGAGTGTTTCAAAAGATTAAGATTATAAAAAAAATAATATGAATAAAACTCAGCCATAAGAACAAGAACCATAGCCAGCCGACGTAATCAATCAATTTAAAACCAAAAAACTCAAAAACCAAGAGAAATTGTCAATAATGATTAAACTAAAATTTAATAAACCACATCCAAAATCAAACATCAAAGAAACATTAAATGAACAGAATTTATTTCTTACTGGCAGCATTCAATAATCTTCTTTGTTTAACAGCATCAGCCAAATTCTTTAAAACATCAATGGTATCATCCCAACCAATACAAGCATCGGTGATAGAACAACCATATTTCAAACCTTCCTTACCTTCTGGAGGAACATCTTGTCTACCTTCATTGATATTACTTTCAATCATTAAACCACAAATAACATTTGAACCAGATCTCACTTGCCTTGCAATTTCTTCAGAAACAATAGGTTGGTTCTTATGATTTTTGTTAGAATTACCATGAGAACAATCAACCATGATTCTAGCTTCACCTTCTTTAACAATCTTAGATTTAACTAAAGCAGCTTGAGCTTCTAGAACTGAAGCTTCATCGAAATTTGTACCTTTCTTACCACCTCTTAAAATAACGAAACAATCTTCATTACCTTCAGTACCAACAATAGCAACGACACCAGGTTTAGTAACTGAAAGAAAGTGATGAGGATGAGCAGCAGCTCTCATAGCATCAACAGCAACACCTAAAGTACCATCAGTACCATTTTTGAAACCAACAGGGAATGATAAACCAGAAGCTAATTCTCTATGTAATTGAGATTCAGTAGTTCTTGCACCAATGGCACCAACAGAGAATAAATCAGATAAGAATTGTGGAGAGATAGTATCTAACATTTCACCAGCAATAGGTAATTTTTCAGTTAATTTAACAAATAAATCTCTTGATATTCTTAAACCTTTGTTAATATCGAATGAACCATCAATATCTGGATCATTAATCAAACCTTTCCAACCCACGGTAGTTCTTGGTTTTTCTAAGTAAGCTCTCATAACTATACATAATTCACCTTTAACTTCTTCATTAATTTTAGCTAATCTATCACAGTAATCTAAAGCTGCTTGTGGATCATGAATAGAACAAGGACCAATGACAATTAATAATCTATCATCGATACCTCTAACAATATTAGTAGCAGAATCTCTACCTTGTAAAATTGTTTGTTCGGATTTTTTTGTAACTTGGTATTCATGTTGTAATAAATCAGGTGGGGTCAATGGATTGTAACCAGATATTCTCCAATCTTCCAATCTGGATCTATCACCAACGTGTGGGTTTTGCATGAACATTTTTGTGACGGCCTATATAATTTTAAAATTAAAGTTTATTTGTTAGTATATTGAATATCATTAAATTTAATTGAAAACATTTTTTTGCTTTTTGAAAAAAACGTGATCAAAAGAAAAATAAAAATAAAAATTGGTCATCGTATGAGTGCGGCTTCTTTTGGATCTCGACAAAAGAAAGGTGAAAAACTTGTTGAAATTGGATCAAAAATGTCATCAGATATATGTACTATTGATGAGTCTAACCATAAATGGTTAAATATTCATGTCTATGTTGAGTGAATAAAATAAATCATGGTTTTGCGTAATTGTAGATTTGGAAAAGGAGAATAAATTGAACAAAAGTGGTCTATTGAGAATAAGTCCAATTTTTTTTTATTTAATGTAAATGAGTCAAATTATGGTTGTGATGCTTATGTGATTCTGTTAAATAAACTTGGGATAAAGGTTATTGATACCATTTAAAAAATTCAAGGTGGCAAGTGGGCAAAACACTGGTATGAGTATGAGTATGAGTATAGTAGATATACAAGTTGAAGTTGTATTCGGATTCTTAGGTTCTCAAGATCCAGAAACACATGTGAAAAGAGATTCTTATAAATATTCAGTTGTGATTGTATTTCTAGTTGTAGTTGTAGTTGTAGTTCCATATCCAATTATAGTTAAAAAAATAAAATAGTTTTCATCGAAGGGAACCAATTAGACCAATTTAGAAAAAAAAATATTTAATTTTTTCCCTTTAAAACCTAGTGAGGTTAAATGTCTTATACATACTGGCATGGTTGTGTATAAATATAACAAATGTAAATATGAGTGTAATACTCTAGTTTTAGCTAAGTATAGTCAATTAGTTATAAGTTTAAATAAAAAAATTATACAGGAAAGGGATAAAAAGAATCAAAAAGACAAACAAAAGTTTTTGTGACTCACTGCGCACGTTGGAAAATTAGAGCCGCTAATGAGCCTCTCACGAGCCGCTTCGGAACAGCTATTGTTGAATTGTTCCGGTGCAGGAGAAACTGAAACTTTGTTCAAATTCTGATTTTACCACTGATAATACCATCAAAGCTGGTTTGATCTAAAGCTAAGTACGATTTGGTCTTATTATCCAAATAATAAACTTCTAATTTTCCAGTGTTACCAAATGGCAAAACTGGATCTCTGTAAAGTTTTTTCGATAGTTTGTGGTTTTCGTTCAATTGAATAGATTCAAATCTCAAAAAGCAAGGTCTAGCAAAATGTGGTAAGTGTCCATATACACGATCAGCAATCTTTTGGAGTATTAACAATCTTTGTTGTGAATTTTCATTGTTCTTGTTAAAAGTTTGAACAATTGCATATCCACATCTACCTTCATGATTTTCAACTCTAGCACCAACAACTACACAATGTTCAACTTCATTAACTTCTAATATTTCATTTTCAACTTCTGTAGTGGAAACATTTTCAGACTTCCATCTATATGTATCACCTAATCGATCAACAAAATGTAAACAACCATAATTATCAAATTTCATTAAATCATCTGATCTAACCCAACAATCACCTTTCTTGAAAACATCTCTTATAATTTTAGAATAAGTAGCTTCATCATTATTAATATACCCAGGGAAGGTTGCTTTGATTTTTTTTGGATTTAAAATCTTCATAATCATTTCACCTTTTTGATCTGTACTAGGTTCTTCACATAATCCACATTCATTTCTATAAACAGCATTATCATCTTCATCTTGCATTCTGATTATATTATATTGAAGTTTCACCACTTTGGAAGCAATCCAGCCATAATTTCTAATACATCCAACACCAATACCATTTGTTTCATAACAAGTTGTGGCAAATGGTGATTCAGATGATGCATAAAATTCACCAATTGCATAAATACCAAATCTATCTTTGAATTTTTGCCAAATATCTGGTCTTAATCCATTACCTACAGCTAATTTAATTTGTCCTTTCATTGTCTCTTCATCTTTAGTAACTGGTCCATCAACTAAATATCTACAAACTTCACCTACATATTGAATTGAATTAGCATCCGTTAGTTTAACTTGAGTCCAATAACTACTTAATGAAAATTTATAGCCTAAACATAATGTACCACCATTAATTAATACAGGTAAAACACCAAGAATTGATGCAGTACCATGATACAATGGCATTGCAGTATATAATCTAGTATCATTTGTAATACGCATAGCATGTGGGAAGAATTGAGATGCAAAAAAACATTTTCTCCAAGAATTAACAGCTGATTTCGGTAATCCAGTTGTTCCTGATGTATTAACTAGAACACCAGGATCATAATAATTAACTTGATCTCTAATTGAATCTAATTGTCTAAATTCAGGCTTATCTTGAATATAATTAATTAATTCAAATTCATCAAATTCAACAATTTGAAGGTCTGGAGTGGCTTCATGAATTTCAGTTAAAGAATCATGGAAGTTTTTAACTGATGAATCAATCTTATCCACAAAAATAATCTTTGTGTTAACAACTTTAATTGAATGAACTAATGGATTATGAGATAAATTATAATTTATAAAACATGGAACAGCACCAATATTCCATAAAGCCAGCCATAAAATGATGAAAATTGGTTTATTAGGAATGAAGAAACAAACAATATCTCCTTGTTTAATATTATACTCAGAATCTAAAACATGAGACATTTTTAATACTAATTCTAATAATTGTGAGTACGTGAATTTTTCAATGTTAAACATATTGTCACCATCAACTTTGATGTTTTTCCCAGGAAGAGATCTTGCATAAATAATAGCGTCTTTATTAGCATATTCGGGATTTTTGGCTAAAGCTTCAATTTCATAAAATAAATTATGTTTATGAGAATAGACAGTTTGATAGATGTGTTTAATTAGTTTAGGACCAATTCCTGATGCCAAATATAAATCTTCAGTGACTCTATATTTATCATCAAACTGTTTTACAGTTGATAACAAACTTAATGTTTTGTTATATAGTGTCTCCATTTTTGAAATTATTTAATTATTTAAAACAAAAATTAGTGGAAACGATGAGTAAAAATGTCCAAGTGAAAAAATAAACGGAAAAACAGCTAATTATTATCACATGGGAAACAAACTGACCGGCACATTGCTCTGCATCAGCCACAATAGAAGGCGCAGTAATATAGCTATACGCCTCCTTACAACATTTAAGCTGTTGTGATTTGCTTTTTTCTAAAAAATGTGGCTTTTTACCAAGTCACGTGCCAGATCGCCATAGCAGCTGAAAATCCAGTTTTCTTAGAACTGAAAAAGAATTGAATATTGAATTAATAATGAATGATGTTTTTGATTTGATCAAATTTAGTTATATCATTATCTCTTTGATTTCGGACTTTGAATATTACTCTTTTTTCTCCTTTTATTCTGTTTTTTTCATCAACTTTGATCACAATATTATACAAAACTATCTTAGAACTATACATAGTATTGATACATACCTCTGTCCCCCACAATGTTACAAAGACAACCATTATACAAGCAATTAACAAGATTATCAAACACCGCAACTCCTAAGAGTTATTGGTTACGATCCTTTTCAACAACCTTGGTTAAATCATACACCAGACCATCAAATATTAATAAAGCATCCGCCGTTTCTACTGGAAAACGTGCTACTAATCCACAAATGTCTTTCCCATGTTTAGAAAAACTCGAGAAAAGATCTAAATCTTTAATTGAAAATGGTCCCGAACCATCTTATGCAAAAATAACAAAAGAAAATGTTGAAATTTATCATTCAAAAGATCCAATTTTCTTAGATTATGGTGGATTTTTACCTGAATTTCAAATTGCTTATGAATCTTGGGGAACTTTAAATTCAGACAGATCAAATGCAATTTTAATACATACTGGTTTATCTGCTTCATCTCATGCTAAATCAAATGAAAAAAATCCTAAAAATGGTTGGTGGGAACAATTCATTGGACCTGATAAATATTTAGATACAAATAAGTATTTTATCATTTGTACAAATGTTCTTGGTGGATGTTTTGGTTCTACTGGTCCATCATCAACTGATCCTATTACTGGATTAAAATATGCTACTACTTTTCCAATGCTTTCTGTTAATGATATGGTTAGAGCTCAACATCGTTTAATTGAAGAACATTTCAAAATTAATAAACTATATGCATCGATGGGTTCTTCGATGGGTGGTATGCAATCTTTAGCTTATGCTCATGAATTTGGTGATGAAGTTAATAAAATTATTTCAATTTCAGGTTGTGCTAAATCTCATCCTTACTCAATTGCCATGAGACATTGTCAAAGACAAGTTTTAATGACAGATCCAAATTGGAAAAAAGGTTATTATTATGATTCTTTATTACCTCATACAGGAATGAAATTGGCAAGAGAAATTGCAACTATTACTTACAGATCTGGTCCTGAATGGGAATCAAGATTTGGTGTTGAAAGAGCTGATCCAGAAAAACAACCTGCGTTATGTCCAGATTTTTTAATTGAAACTTATTTGGATCATGCAGGTGAAAAATGGTATTTGGAATATGATCCAAATTCATTCTTATATATTTCAAAAGCTATGGATTTGTTCGATTTAAGTGCAAGAAATAGAGAAAATGCAACCAAATCAAGATTACAGGCAGAGTCAAAATATAAAGGTAATGATATTCCAGTCAATGAACTTATCTACAAACCAACTGATGTTTGTGCATATGACGAACCACAAAAGGAAAACAAAGGTAGAAGAAGATTTACTTCAGAAGAAGCAAAACAGGATTTATTAGGTGGATTATCTACCATATCTGATAAAGAAATATTGATTATTGGTGTTGAATCGGATATTTTATTCCCTGCATGGCAACAACGTGAAATTCATAGTTTATTAACAGAAGCAAACATCAAGAATGGAGGAAATGGTTCAAACATCAAACATTATGAGTTATCACAAGAGCAGAGCTTTTATGGT
The DNA here is from genome assembly GCA_003706315.3 of Ambrosiozyma oregonensis (nom. inval.). Taxonomy (NCBI): domain Eukaryota; kingdom Fungi; phylum Ascomycota; class Pichiomycetes; order Pichiales; family Pichiaceae; genus Ambrosiozyma; species Ambrosiozyma oregonensis (nom. inval.). Next base: position 80,047 of record PPKY03000033.1, read on the forward strand.
CATGATACTTTCTTGTTAGCTTTAGACATTATTGGTAAACCAGTTAAGGAATTTTTAAATAATTAGTGCAACTGCCAAAAAAAGAAAAATAAAAAAAAAGATGTTAAATAATTTATTGTTATGATGATAATATACCCCGTTAATCCCTTTTTTGCTTTTTGTTCTAAAGTTATTTATTTTCTTATAATTTTCCTTATTTTTTTAGTTCATTTGTCATTCATCTCCTTGTCTACTAGTTTTGAAATTATCCATAGCTTTTTCGCTCAATATATATATAGTTTACAAAGTTCTTTTCTAATCACTAATCGTACAATAAATACTCATTAACATAAAATTAAAATAAAAAGACAAACATTATTGAACAAAAGATAGTTAACAATAATTAATAAATAAATTACCTTCAATCAAACCCTAGCGTAAAATAAAACATAAGCATCTCCATTGATAACCTTTTGATCCGAACAATTTTTTGTAACCTTATCATCATCAAAGTAACACCAACCATTGTTATCCCCTTTATCCACAAAACTAGTATAATGTCCATTAATCAAATTACCATAGTGATTAATAACTGCAAATAATTTATAATTAAAAGGAGGAACTTGACCACGTAAAGGCATCAAGCTTAAATCTTTCTGTTCAGCATCAGATCTCACAGGGGGCCAATACTTATCTAAATTCATTTGCATTGGATATTCGATATAATTATTAATCTTTGTTAAATAATTTTCTAACTTGAACCTCTTCAAATGGATAATCAAGACTTGTGGAAGTCTTGAAATTTCCAGTTGCTTGGATGAATTAGTTTTCCTTTTACAACTAGAACAACACCATCGATTATCAGCTGATAAAAGTTCTGGTTTAACGTAGTCATCAAAACATGATTTCAAGCTGATTCTATCATGTAGGCTACGCGTTGGAATAGGTAAACTCAAAGTACTAAATGCATTATATGTAGTTGACGTTGATCCACATTCAAGACATTTCAATTGTGATAAGATTTGACCTTGGAAAATATCAACAATAATTGAAAAATTTGTTTTCAAATAACGCTCCCATTCAATAGTTGATGCCACTCTAATTGGAAGTTTTTCTCTCTGTTCTTCTTCTGCTTCAGTCAACTCTTGTAACTGTTTGTGATTACCATTTTCATTTAAATCTTCATGTAATGAATCTAGTAGATAATTCAAAAATTCAGAACAATCTTGTTGATCGGCATTTCTGAAGTTTGAATTTAGTGAAGCTAGAATTTTTCTGAATCTAATAGGAACAATAGCTCTTGTCTTACCCGATTGGCTTGAATTCTTAAATAATTCAGATTCAAGTAATGCATATTCATTAGCTAATATACCTTTTGAACCCAATTTTGAGTTAACATTAATATGCCCTCTATAGCTACCGTTCAAGAAAAATTCTGTCATTTTTTTCGAACCAGTTAAACATTGTAAACCAGAATTCATGTAACAAGAATTACCTAGATTTGTTAATCCAGTGATTACTTTTAGCTGCTTTTGGAACTCAGAATTGGCACTTGAATTTGGTGGCATTTGTTGTTGTACTATCAATTGCTGAGAAGGCATTGGTGGTAATGCTGGCTTTGATATACGTCCAGAATAAGAATGATTAATATGAGGTGAGTTATTTGAATAAGTACCAATCACCGAGCCACTATTGCTTGTACTGTTGATGCCATTATTACTATTGTTGTTATAAAAAAAAACTGGTTTGGGTTTCGAAGGCGAGTCAGTTATAGATTGCATCTTAAAAGATCTCACAGGTGAACTTAATTCTTTCTGTTGATTTGGAGTTCCTGGTAATGGAGAATATTGTTTAGGCATAGGAGTAGCTGAAGGTGATTTAGGGTAAGGATCTCCATAAGATAAAGACCTTCTATTGATGATATCAGGATTTCCCTCTAATGAACGAACTGTTGAATTTCTACGTGATACGTTCAAAACTGGTTTTGAATATTTTAAAGGTGATGTAATTGTGTTTTTAAAATGCTGCCATTCAGTAAATCCACCGTTTAGAAAAACTGGATCTCTTTTAAGAGGTTTTGAAATATTTTGAAATCTTAAAATATGTAATAGTCTATTTAGATGCGATGACTTCTTTTTTATTGTTGAATTTTGATCAATAATTATGATTAGTTCAAAGTTGTTTCGCTTGGCGAATAATCGTCTTTCTTCGTCTGGGTTAGTTGATATAGATAAGTTTTCAACATCTGATGCTGTGTAATTTTCTCTGACGGCAAATGGGTCAATTTGAGTTACATTATCAGTTAGCCTAATATGATCTAGATCATAATCTGTTCTTTCTCTTAAATCAAGTAATAAAATATCATTTGGAACTGTCTCTAGAAGTAGGGTGATATCATCTACTGCTATACATTCCTTCTCAGAGAAACTGTCATAATTCACTAAAGTCTTTGAATTTTTTGCACTATTTTTTGTCGGACTTGTGTTTAATTGTAGCGTAAGTTGACTTTGATCTCTATTATGTTTTAAAGCCGAAGATAATGAGTAATTTTTTCTATTATCAGGAAATTGCGGAATGGATGATGAAGGAAAGGAACTAAAAGATGATTTTGCTGAAGGAATGGATGTTTCTGAACTGGAATCAGTCAACTTTGTATTGGCAGAAGATCCATTTTTCAATTTTTGAAATCTGGAAATCAAATCATCATCGGCAAATAGTGTTGCAGCTGAATTTGCTTTTATATAATCTCTGATCTCTTCAAATTGTTTTCTCTCTGATGTAAGCATTCTAACTAGTCCATCATATATATCTCTGATGTGATTTAAGTCATGAAAATCTGGAAGAGTTGGAATTATTTCTCCAACTATTCTGGAACACACGGTATAATATATAAACATTTCTTCATAGTTTTCATCGGTTTTATGTGGAACTTTTTTAAGGCTCTTATAATCTTCAAAACTATCTAGTGCCTTCAAAGCGTAATCTTTTGATGAAAAGCCTTTGAAATCGCTCACCACTTCCTCCGAAAGTTCTGTTAATTCCAAAAGAGACTTAAGCTTTGCCTGAGTCATTGATGTATAAAGATGAAAGTTTGTTAGAGTTTGGGTTTGCTGAGTTAGGCTTGTCAATTCTTAGACAGAAGAACAAGTGTTTGACTAATTTTAGGGAAAATCAGAGATCGGCTTTCGTGAGGGTCTGCCGCAGCACTCAGGTTAAATCGCAATGTTTATTATTTACACATATCAAGTTAATACTTTAAAATATAACGGAAAAGAAAGGTAAGATCTGCCAAAAATTAAGTAAATCTTATAATAAAAAATCTAGGAGCTTGATGGGGGTTCTTGCTTACTCTTATCAGCAACTTCAGGGGCAGTCTTTATAGGTGTTGAATTTTCCTTAGGTGTTTCCTCTTCGTCATCATCATCATCATCATCATCATCATCTCCCCAATCAAAATCTTCATCATCATCTTCAGTTGGTTTCTTTTCAAGTAATTCTTTTCTTTTTTGTTCTTCTTCTATGATCTTTGTTTTGTTTAAATAATAAATCTTCCAAAATTCATCTTCTTTAATAGATTTAGGAACTATTTCATCAAACAATTTTTTCAAATCTGTAGATTCTTCAAGTAAAGTATTATGTTCCTTTTCTTCTTCTTCAGTCAATTTATAGTCAGCCAAACTTAACTCGTTATTCAAATAAAGTTCTTTATTGATACTTAATTCTTTGAGTTGAGCTTCAACTCTATTACTTGCCAACTTATTATTATTTAGGCTGAATATTATTTCATCTTTCTTCTCTACAGATTGATCAATCTCCGTACTCACAAAATTCAAATTGATTCCTGTTTTTTGTTTGAAAAAAGATCCAAGTTTAGATGCATAACCAAGAGTTAAATTTTCTAATTTCTCTAAATCAGAATCCAATTCGTCCAAATATTTATTGGTGTTGTCACTAGCTGATTTCAGTAAAACACCTGATTTTTCTTTGATCGCATTAACGTCATCTTCTTTTAATGGGATTCTCTCTTGTAAGTTTAATTGACCTAGGTTTTTTTCTAGATTCTCTCTTGTTTGAAGTAGCCTTTTCTGAGCTTCCTCTGTAGTTTCAAGCAATCTTTTTTGAGCCTGTTCTCTAGTTTCATTAAGAGTCTTTTGAGAGTCAGCTATATAACTTGGTAGATTCTTTTGGAAGTTAGAAAACATACCATTGATTGAAGACCAACCTTTAGTTGTATTGGCTTCAATGTTTGTGGCGACTGACTCAACTTTAGAACCAAAGTTGTTCATCACCTCTTCAGTTTTTGCATCGGTATGTTCAGACTTAATCTGCTGTTCAGTTTCTGGGTCAAAAAATTCCATTTTTGCTTGTGTGTGTTTAATAGAAGGAAGTCTAGTTTTTATCAACAAGAAAATGGTAATTTAATGTAAAGTTGGTGTTACGTTGGTATCCGTTACGCAGCCCTGGCTTGGCTTTATTTAAACTATTTCTGGTCACAGTTGCCGTTTATGACCAAATTCTGCTCCAATGTAGAAAGAAAACACGGGTTCACTCCTCATTTTAAATCCTTGTACCAAAAAATTGTATTCCTATAATTATCTCTATTTCTTGGTATTTTGATATATCGTATTTTTGAATCAATTCATATCATTTGATATATCAAATGTTTTCTTTTTATTCTAAAAAAGCAAACTAAACTAAATTTGCTCCATTATAAACTTAATTCTCCGATTATACTAAACTTTCTCATCATATCGTAATTAACCGTCTTCTAAACCTGGTAATTCACTTAGTTCACCATTTACCACTTTAGAATATTATCAATTGACTTATCTATATATATTGCTATTATACTGCTCTCTGTGTTTTCAACAAAATCCGGTGCAAAAGTCGTAGACAGGACAGCTATTGAGCCGCTCTATTTTGAAATCATTTGGGATTTTTTTCAAAAAAATTAAAATATCATCAGTTAGTTGAAAGCTTTAAATTACAGTAAAAAATACCGTTATAACTCTATAAACATGACTGACTTTGATATTGAAGAATCTTTGACATCCAACTCAAGACCTTGTATGTATTAAAACTCATTTGGAATAATCTATTTGAAATACTAACATTGATTAACTTCTCTTTTATAGTAACCGATTCAGTTTTAACTGTTCGTATAATCAAGTCATTTCCATTCAGAAATGTGAAAAACCATATATTCAAGCATATTGACTTGAAGAATACCACACCAAAACAATTTATGGAAAATATAATTAAAACAATTCAAACAACAGGCGGTTTGAGACCTTATAGAAATGTTGATTATGATACTCTTAAAATCTATACACATGCACATGGTTCCAAAACAATGAATTTGGTAATCAATATGGAGCATGATGACGATTGGATCCTAAATTTAAATGATAAAGATAAAAAGTTGATTGATTATGGTATTGAAAACGAAACTGAAATTAGCATTTTTAATAGAGAACAATATGAAGAGTTTAAAAAAAATCCTGAAGAAAAATGGTAGAACCAATCGAACTCATAAAGTGAAATGATGGTACTTTCTAGCTATTCATTTTTCTTCTCTATCAGAACCGAATATTTGCTGAAAAAATATGCTCAAGACATTATGGGGTTAGGTTATAAAACTTGAAACGTAGATATCACTAGTAGATTATTTTCATCCTCATATACATTTAACTAAATTATGGCTTACATTGACATGCTGGTTATAGAATTGTAGCATGTACTACCACGAAAAGTATTTCAAATAAGGTACTATAATATTGAAGTTAGATTTATAGATCCTTCTGTTAGTTTGCGCAGGACAATAAATTTACTTGTTTTTAGTTACGAGGCCTCTAAGTAGTATTTTATGAAATATCAGTTAATAAAGTAGTACTTTTATAAATAAAATTCAATATTGATATAATTCTACACATCATTTCATATTCAATCAAGAGCTGGCTCCATCAAAAAAATCAATGAAAAAGTTTCTATGATGATAAGTAGCACCAATTTTAGCTAGGCTGTCAAAATCATCTTGTTCAATTTCAAATTCAAATATAGCTAATGAGTCTTTAAGCCTATCTTTATTAGAAGACGTTGTGATAGGTAAAACGCCAGATTGGTATACCCATCTTAAAATCAATTGATTTTTTGATACTTTATATTTCTCGGATAATTCATCAATCAATGGAGCCAGTGGTCCTCCGTTTGGTATTCTGCTTGGAATGATTGGTGTTAGTGGGGAAAAAGCTTCAACCAAAATATCATTTTCTTTACAAAATTTGACGATACCTGGGGATTGGTTTTGTAAATACAGATTGTACTCGATTTGGTTCACTTGTGGTTTAATCTTTGCCATTTTAAAGATTTCTTTCAAATTCTTTTCATCGAAATTTGAAACACCAATGTTTTTAGCTAATCCTTCTTCAACCAGCTTCTCCATTTGTCTCCAAGCTTCTTGTAAAGTAATATAAGAGATTTCTGGATCAAAAAATGGTGAGTGGATTAAATATAAATCAACATACTTCAATTCCATTTTCTTTAACCCGTTTGTTAAAGCTTCGTAAGGTCCAGATGGAGTTGAAGCTGGGCTATTTTTGTTCCAACCTGCATCATATTTTGATGTGACCCAAATTTTAGATCTGTCAATCTTGGTTCTTTTTAATGCTTCTCCAACTTCAATCTCTGTAGTATAAACTTCTGCGGTATCAATATGATTAAACCCAGCATAATCAATCGATTGAACTATAATGTTAACTAAATCTTCTGTAACTGTCTCTGTTGGTGCTTCATTTTCTTTTCTTTTTTTAATCTGATGAGCTGTTCCACTACCCATTGCTGTTTTATTGATATTCAAAATGTTTGACTATTAGTATTCATCTTTAGAATGATTTATTAGCATGACTAATCATGAATTACATACCAATTGCAGGAATCTTGTCCCCAGTACGAGATAGAGTGAAGTAAGGAATTGCGACCATATTGTTATTATGTTATTATTCTGACTGGTTATATGATATACAGAAAGCAAAGAAGGAAAGTGGTTAATTTTAGGTTTAACGTTGAATCGATTCAAATTGTGGATCTGTAAAGTCGCTAGGTTCTTATTTCCTAATTCATCCACCACCAAGTGCAATTACCCGATCCGGAAAAGGAAGCAACAGCTGTGAGAACTCTTAACTCTGGCCAACATTATATAAAAAATATTAAACCCTTCGAAATATTGTGAAAATAAAACAATCATATTTTTCAACTAGCTTGTTAAGATTTGAGTAAGTCACTGAAGTTCGGGGATGTTAAAGGTCCGTTGTTTTTCAAGAGTTTCTGAATCTCCGTGATCTCCGAGATCTAGATTTCCCAATACTTAAACTGAAAAATTCGTATTATTTTGATTGAAAAGTAACAAAATAATTTACAATGATAAGGATTTTGGAATTAATTGAAATTATCGTTATTTCTCGTGTTTTCTGGTTTACTGCTTTGTGATGATATATCACCACAAGCATTTCTTTATCACTAAGATGTTTCAAAGATATACAAAACCATGCAGGCTTTTGGTATTTTGATTTTTCTTGTTTACAGCGTCCATACGAAGTAGCAGTTTATTCTATGGAGAATGCTAAAAGGAATGAATCAGATGACATTTGACATGCCTATATAAATACAAGAAAAAACAAAAAAGCATTAGTCATTAGTTCTAGATACAAAAATAATTGAGAAAAATATCTCTTGTGCAACTAAACTCTTTCTAATCAAATTATTTGGATGGGTGGAATTAATTAACATTCCGGGATCATTCTTATTATTTTCTGAAATGTTAGAGTTCTTAGTTTGTTCAAATCTGGCGAGTCTATTTTTAGTAATTTTTCAGATTGTTTTGAACAATACTCTTATTTATTCAACAAGTGTTGAAATTTCGTCTGACGTTTACAATAACGATCCTGAATATATGCATCAACTATTGTTCACATATTTGTAATGCCAGCTCTATTTACTTGAGTGCTCATCACACAATAAGAGTATAATCAAAGTTAATTTCGGCAATAAATCATTGGGTTATGTTTGATGAACCATATCGAATTTACAATACCAATTACAATGATGGTGAAGCTCAAAAGGTTTCAGTAATTTAGATCAAACCATGCTATATTTTTTGAATTTTACCGAAAAATATAAGCTGATATTTATATAATGTAGGATGAATATAAATTTATTGCTTTTAGCATGAATCTATGATGAACTTTGCTAAAGTACACCCTTCAAAAATGTTAGAATAAAGGAATATATCCCAATCTTAAAAAGACCAAAAAAAGGAGCAATGCTATATTCAATAGGAGTCTGCTTATATTGATTAAATTAAGATGCATTGTTTCTTAATATGATTTCTGTCTAAATTATTTTTCCGCTTTATTTTAAAAATTTGGCATAAGTATGCGTAAATTTAGGGTACAATCGGAAGCTTATAATTCAATTCATATTTCTGTAAAGTTTATGAGATGATTATTGTCATTTTAGACTAGATCTCAGTTTGAACTCAGTAAGATTTTTAAGATTAAATAGTATTTCAAAAAAGTCATTTAGACACTTAACTATAAATAGTATTTTCAAATTCACAGTTAATTTAAAATAATCGGTGAAAATGTGCAATAGGTTGAGAGCGGGGGGGTAAAACTGTTTTAAAAAGTTTTAATCAAGAATTTCATGTACATTAAAATTCGGATATTTCCTTTTAGTGAATTATGTGGTATTGGATAACTTTATTGTTTGAATCAGGATGGTGCATGATTTCAAAAATTTTAACTCATTAACTTAAATCTAACATATATTCGTTGCAGGTATTATTCATCTGCAAGATAAGTGAACAAGGTGATAATAGTGATGGTGATTGTTGTTTTGATGTTAGTAGTTTAAGGGTTTAAATTGATAACGATCTACCTAAGCAATATGTACCAAGAATATATGGTCAATAAAAACCACGTTTGATAAATCTAACTAAGTTTAGATCTTATATATGGCTATCGAGAATATATATATCTAGTGTATAATCTCCTCCCATAACTCTCAAATCAAACTTAGGAGATGTAAGTGCCCAATGACTTATACTTTGAATTATATACAGCCACCACTTTTTTTTTGAAACAACACAACCTAGAATTTACAAAATGTTTTGTTTTTATATTCATGTGTAACACTATATATTTATCGTCCATATCAGTGGATGTATGAAGAGAAGAGTAGATCAGTCGAGCCTTGACTCCAAACGGCAAGTTGAGTGAGCTCGGATACTTGCTACCAACATTTTGAAAACCAAGGTTTCAACTGCAGGTACCAATTCTATCTTGGTATTAAAATATCTATTAATATAGAATAAGGACTCGATTAACTAACTTTTTTATTATATATTCAAAAAGAAGTTCATATGAACTATACTGAGACATCACAGCACAACACACGGTATAACCAAAAGGAAATATTTTTTTATAACAGATTATAAATGATGAAAACTTCTAAAATTAAACTTCTTTTCCTTAATCATAAATTTCGATATAATGAATGAGCCACATTCGATATTCCGAGTATTATTTCACAAAGTGCTCCTCTCCTTTTTGGGAAATAAATGGATTCATATCAAGGCCCCCGGAGTAACTTAGTGTCCCAGTGGTTAAGAACTTAATACATAATTCAAACAAAAACCAACCAATCTGACAGAATCCTGTAGCATGTATCTAAATTAAGTACTCCCGCTTAAAGTACCGGATTGGAAAATCCTCAGTGAATTAACAAAGAAAAAACGGCATTAAGATTAGAAATGAAATTTCAATTTGAGTTTATGGATATCAAGAAGGCAAAATAAAAGGATTATGGCAACTAAAGCACCAAAACACCAAAACACCACAAAGTAGAAATAAAAAATGTAAGATTCCTACTACTAACAAGACTGAATCATCCATCTTTGGAAAGACATAATCAGTCACTCTGGACATGTATCATTTCTTAGCCAAGCCTCTGCGAACAACTCAGGGCGCTAATTTGTTTGGCAACGCGGCTTTTTATTCCTTGTGGAGGCAAGGATAGCGGCTCTTTATTTACTGCGGTAATGAGGTAATCATTCTGATCCTTCTACAAACTTTGGTTTTCAAACCTGAATTGTTTATCATAAATGTTGAAATAAACGTGATTTGAATATGGAAACAACTAACAGCCTATTGATGAAGAGGATCTTTAACTATCAAAATGAGCTTTTGTTTATGCCGTGCTTTGTTCGGCTACGTTTCTGTGAGGTATGGAAAACTCAAAGTTATTGTTTAGAGGCAGCCGATATAATTGCCAGTTGAATAACGACAATTTCATGTTGTTCAGACTACATCACACAGTTGAATAATCTACAAAGGCAATTCGCTTTAGGTATTTAAACTTAATTATTTCCTTAATTTTTGTAAAAATCTGAACAAGTTTCCCATAATTGTTTCATTTAAATAAGTAACTAGAATTAAAATGAAATACTCTACCTCATTACTTATCATTGCTAGTTTATCTAAATTTGTTGCTGGTCATCCAACCCCTCTTGATCTCTCTCAAGCTGAAAAAAGAGATAATGAAGAAAGACCAGGTTATGTTAAACTAAATGCAGAAAAAACCAAAGGTTCAAAATTTTCTACATCTAAAGTTGGTAGCGAAGCATATATTCGTGGTGTTAAGCAAGAAGATGGTACTGTTGAGTATACTTTGGAAAATCAACAAGTTTTTTACTCTGTTGATTTGGATGTTGGTTCTAATTCCCAATCAGTCAAGTTATTAATTGATACTGGTTCATCAGATATGTGGGTTGTTGAAAATGATAATCAATGGTGTGAAGGTAATGGTGGTTCATCTGATGATGATGATGGTGATGATGATGATGACTGGGGATGGAAAGCAATTAAAAAGAGATTGATTCCAAGCAATATTTTATCTAGTCCAGGTCCAGCTAAAGCAAATGTTGAAAAAAGAGATGATAATCCAGGTAATGTTGATGGTGAAGATTGGGAATGGGCTACCGGTGATCCATTTTCGTATTTCACCGCTGAAGCTACTTCTACAACAACATCTTCACCACAAGCTACTTATGACTGTGCTAAATATGGTACTTTTGATCCAAATAGTTCTGATACTTGGAAAAGTAATGATACCGAGTTCAGTATTACTTATGTTGACGAATCCTATGCTAAAGGTACTTGGGGTCAAGATACCGTTTCTGTCAATGGTGCCAAGATCCATAATATGAATTTAGCAACAGCCAATGATGCTACTAGTGAAGTCGGTGTTTTAGGTATCAGTTACGAATATTTAGAATCTAGTTATAACGGTCGTCAAAGTTCAATTTATGACAATTTACCATTAAAATTAAAATTAGAAGGTTTGATTGATAAAGTTACTTATTCCATTTATTTGAACGACAGTACTTCTGGTACAGCTAATGTTTTATTTGGAGGTATTGATACTGATAAATATGTTGGTCAATTAACTTCTTTACCTATTATTAACGAGTATGGTACACCAAAACCAGCAGATATTGCTGTCACTTTGAGTTCACTTTCTATTGGTAATATTGCAGATGGTACTAAGACTAAAATTGGTAATGGTGAAGCTAAGGCTATTTTAGACACAGGTACCACATTATCTTATATCCCAATAAACATTTTAAAATCAATTGTTAGCGAATTAGATTTACATTTAAGTTTACACGAAGGATTCTTTATGATGGAATGTTCTGCTGCTAAAGATATTTATCTAAGTTATAATTTCCAAGGTTTAGAAATTGATGTTCCATTTGAATCATTCTTATTAAGTGTTTCTATCGACGAAGGTTCAAAGAAAGGTCAAACATCTCAATTATGTGCTGTTGGTATTTTACCAAATAATGATTATTTATTATTAGGTGATGTTTTCTTAAGAAATGTTTACATGGTCGTTGATTTAGAAGATAATGTTGTTGCTTTAGCTCCAGCTAATTTGGATTCAACTTCTGAAAATATTGAAGTCATTAGTGGTTCTATTCCATCAGCTACCTCTGCTTCTGGTGTTGACCAAATCTGGAAATCTGGCGCACAATTCACTACCGTTGCACCAGAAACTGTTGCTGGAACACCAACAAGCTTCCCAAAAACAGCTGCTTGATTACTTCTAGAATCTTTCAGATTTAAAGACACTATTTCCGTTTTTCCCCTTTGTTTTGTCTTCTTTTCGTTTGTTGTTGTTCAACTTTTTAAATTCAATTGATTTGATGAAAAATATATATTATTTTTGTTTGTTTTGTTTTGTTTGTATGTTTACTCCAATATATGAGAGTACAAGTACATTAATAATAAAATAATACAACTATTATATTTTATTTCCTAATATTGTAAATGTAACGGTATTTTTCAGCTCATCGCCTGACCAGTTTCACGTCAGCGCTAAGCATTAGATATCCGAACGGTGGCTGAGATCACGTGCTGGCACCAAATATTAGGAAGACCGAAAAAATGGAGAATTGCCGCACAAGTTGACAGGAAATGCCGGTAATTTCGAGCTAAAGCCTAGGACCCCTGAAGTGGAAGCAATGGCATCTATTGAACTATTAAATATGTATAGTATTTTTTTCATTTCTTTTTAAGGCTTTCGACATGGAGATAAAGTTTCACGGTGGTGGTGGCAGTTTTAATTCGGTTCTTTAATACTTGGACGAGATTATTATCAAAAAATTCTAGTTGTGGCTTCTACAGCTATTAACAGCTATTGCCTGTGCAAGTAAGAAAGCCCATTAATTCCTCAAATTCTTAATTGTGGTGGATTTCACAATTCAATTTGATTCTTCTTTTAAATGTTTAATCTAGATCGGCAACACTAAGCTGTAATGCAAACTTTCATGCAGGTGTGAAGACAATAATTTAAAATTATATAAAAAGAATAACAATTCCATACGCTTTAATCAAAAACAAAGAAATTAATATCAATAAACTAAACCTCGAAATAGATTTCTTGACACTTTTTCATTATGTCTTCCAAAGTTAAAGCATTTTTCAAGTCTGAAACAAAGGAACGTGATCAATCTGATGATGTTGACTCAATCACTGGACAAGTTGTTCCATTGGATAAAAATGAAAAACAATTGGGTATTTTCTCTGCTGTTGGATTAATCTTTAATCGTATGGTTGGTACAGGTATTTTTTCTACAACTTCTACCATTTACAATCTTTCTGGTTCAGTTGGTTTATCTTTAGTTTTATGGGTTGTTGGTTCCGTCATTGCATTGGCTGGTATGTACGTTTACATGGAATTTGGTTCTGGTATTCCTAAAAACGGTGGTGAAAAAAATTATCTTGAGTATGTTTTTAAAAAACCAAAGTTTTTAGTTAGTGCAATGTATGCATCTTATATTTTCTTCTTAGGTTGGGCCTCAGGTAATTCTATCGTTTTTGGTCAATATATCTTAACAGCTGCCGATGTGGAAGTTGGAAGATGGAATCAAAGAGGTATTGGTTGTGCTTGTTTGGTGTTTGCATTCTTAATTCATTCAATTAACGTTAAAGCTGGTGTCTATTTACAAAATGTTTTAGGTATTTTCAAGTTAGTTATTATTCTGTTAATTTCAATTACAGGCTTAGTTGGTTTAGGTGGACATATTAGTGCTGCACCAGGTACTAAGAATTTTCATAATGCTTTCTCTGGAGGCGAAGTTACAGGTTATGGTGTTGTTATGGCCTTATATAACATTATTTGGTCATTCATTGGTTATTCTAATGTTAATTATGCTTTGGGTGAAGTGAAGAATCCTGTGAGAACATTAAAGATTTCAGGTCCAACTGCCGTGATTGCATTGGCTATTATTTACATGTTGGTTAACATTGCGTATTTTGCTGTTGTTCCATTAGATATTTTATCAACATCTGGTACTATTGTCGCAGGTAATTTCTTTGAAATTGCCTTTGGTGGTGAATCAAAAAGAGCTATTTCAGTGTTTGTTGCTTTGTCTGCATTGGGTAATGTTATGTCCGTTATCTTTTCACAAGGTAGAATTATCCAACAATTAGCAAGAGAAAATGTATTACCATTCTCTTCTTTCTTTGCTACTCAAAGACCATTTGGAACCCCATTGGTTGGTTTATTACAACATTTAATTGTTTGTATTGTTACTGTGTTAGCTCCGCCACCTGGTGATGCTTATAATTTCATTATGAATTTAATTTCATATCCATTAAATATTGTGAATTTCTTTGTTGGTTCTGCATTAATTTATTTAAATGTTCAAGCTCTACGTGGAAAATTAACATGGAACCCACCTATCAAAGCTTCCATTCCGGTTTCTGTCTTTTTCACATTATCGTCCGCTTATTTAGTTATTGCTCCATATATTGCACCATCTGCTGGACAATCTGTTTATGAAAGTTTACCTTACTGGTTACACTGTGTTGTTGGTGTTGGTATTTTTGCTTTCGGTGGTCTTTATTGGTTGGTGTGGGCAGTTGTGTTACCTAAATTAGGTGGTTACTATCTATACCCACACGCTGAATTAGATGAAGAAGACGGTTTCTGGAGAACTGCAATTATTAAAATTAAAAATGGTGATGCTCCACCAAATGAAATCACTGAGAATGAAATAAATATTGATACATATTCTAGTGATGAGTTTCCTAATGGTGAATCTACTTCAAAAGCCTGAAAATATTATCATTACTTTACAAAATAAAATAATACTTTGCTTTTCTACAGATTTTCAAATTGATCTTTTTGTTTATTAAATTTTTCTGCTTTTAAACGTGCATCGTTACACTTATATTTCATTTATCAACTTACTATAATTTAATTTATCAATTTTATTTCTTTCAAAAGATTTTAAAAGGTTGAAAATAGTCTAAATGTAAAGTAAATATTGAGCGATTGTATAATAAACTAGTAATCAATCAGCCGAATAACATACCTGCAGCTAGATCAACATCATTTTTCGTTTGGAGTAGTAATTGTTCAGCAGTTTGTTTGTCACATCCAAGATCAATTAACTGTCGAACTTTTGTTGGATCAGGAACAACCAATGCGTTAGCTGGGGCAACAGCAGGAGGCCTTCCAGCAACAATGGAAGAACTACCAGATGAATTAGTTTTTGTTCTTTTAGAACCAGATTGTTGCTGTTGAAGCGGTTGTGGTGCACTGGGAACAAAATTAGCCCCAGGACTAAAGATATTACCGCCTAATGATTGAGACAGTGTACTAGATTGTTGGGAAGACATCAGTTCTTTTGGGGATTCATTTTCTGATAGAAATTTAGTTTCCACATCACCAATAAGTAATTTGTTTTGCTTTAAATCAATAGTAGCTTGAAAACGTCTTAACATATCTAAGCCTAATAACATCTGAACATCTGTATTTAGAACAGTGAATCCACAAGGGAAAAATCCTGTACCAATTTTTAGAGGTGCACTATGAATTTTACCCAGAATTTTTGTTGATCCAACACCTCTAGCTTCACCAACAAATCTTTTATCAATTAATCTAGTTAAACCTGTCTTTTCGGCTAATGAAGGGGAAATGATGGTTGTTTGAGCACCGGTATCAACGAATGCTTTTACTGGAACACCATTGACTTCAACATTTATATAAAGCATATGAATCGTTGTAAAAGCTTCAGGAGAAACTTCATAAGCAGTGGCCATATTTTCATCAATTGCCTGTCTGTTGATTTGTTCCATTATTCTAGCTTGATTTTCAGGGTTCATTTCATCTGATTCTGTCCAATTTTGAGAAGCAGAAAGAGCTGATGCATTACTATTATTCAAAGCAGACAATTGTGACCCAAATCTAGATTTGAATTCATAATGAAATTTATCTTTATCATTCAATATTTCTCTAATTGAAGGGTCAGGAATTGGAGAGTTTGGATTAGAAATATAAAATTGACGTAAATATTCAATTTGTTGATCCATTGCAGTTGAAACACTGGCAGAAGTTGGTGTAGGTGTTGGTGCAGGAGCTCTTTCTTCTATTTTTTGTAAAGCTATTAAAGAATCATCTTCTAAGTTCAAGTCAGACAATGTTATTTTGTCTTTGATTTGTAGTTGTTTACCTTCATAAAAAAGCTTTTGCTTGGATGGCGGAATTGAAGTTTCGGATTCAAGGTAAGATTGGAAATCAGCCACTCCAAAATCGTTGGGTAGTTCAATATTCAAGATTGTGTCAGTAGTATCCACTGTTATTGTCAATTTAACCATATTTGAAGTAGTTTGTTAGAAGTATATTCTAATTAATTTATTTAAAGAAAAAAAGATGTTTACTTTTGTATTGCGAGTGGCGACTTCGCTTTTTAAAAGAACCCTAATTATGCCAATTGTAGATTTAGATTTGTAAGCTGAATGGAGTTTTTGCCACCCAAATGGAACATCAGAGTAGCACCTTTGAAAGATACTTACCAATGGGGGAATGCCGTAGATTAGTGATTACAATGATTTTATTCTATTTCAGAAGATTGATCATTAGTATCTAGTTCACCCTTTAATAAACCTACACAACCTAGTCATTCGCAATAGTATTGCATTTCGTCGCCTTTCTTAGATTTCTTTGTTTTAGATCTTTTTGTCAAACCACTGAATTGTGCACAAAACTATTTTTAATACAGATCTAGTTATCCCGATGCTTAAAAATACCATTACTATAATAACTTTTTCTTTCTTATCAAATTAAGTGGCAAAAAATTACGCGTATCAGATTTTGAATTAATCAGCCACTCCTTTTTTCTTTTATTCTTTTCAGTTTCGGAGTTCTTTTGGTGTCTGTTGTTTTTTGTAACTATAATTTTATTAGATAATGCCTCCAAAAAGAAAAATATCATTAGCTGTGGCTAATTCAGTGAAATCTTCACCCAAAAAAATTAAAAAAATAGATTCCCGTTTTCAGATAAAGAACTCCGATCCTTTACCAATAGTTATTCCAGTTCTAAATTTCTTCAAGAATAATAAATCTACAATTCCTATCCCTTCTCAATTTATAAAGCAACACTCACCTGAATTTCTAGTAGCTATTCAGTTTATATTAAACAAGGATCCCTCATTGCTAGCTGCTTTCGACTCAAGTAGTGCTTTTGGAATTGGATTAAAACTTGACCAGTCTGATCAAATTGATAAGGATGATAACTACTACTTTCATAAACTAGTTTCAAGTTTAATATCTCAGCAATTAAGTGGTAAAGCAGCTGAATCAATTAAAAATAAAATCATAACAAATTTATCTCCAGAAACCAAACTCTTACCTACTCCTGAAGTTTTTTTTACGACACCAGATGACGAATTAAGATCATGTGGATTGTCAGTTCGTAAAGTGGAATATGTTAAGGGGTTAGCCAAATGTTTTATTCCTTCTGAGAATCCAGAATTGATATTAAATGAAAAATATTTCAAAACTGAATCATCATTAAAGATAAGTCAAGATTTACAATCATTAAAAGGTATAGGTCCTTGGTCTGCATCTATGTTTTTAATATTTGCTTTAGAAAGATTAGATGTGTTTGATATTGGAGATTTAGGTGTAAGAAGAGGATTATCATACTATATTAAAGATAGACCTGAATTAATTTCTGAATTATCAGATTTATTTAAAAATGGGGACTTGGCTAAACTTCAAGGTAAAAAATTGAAATTTAGTGATAAATACATTACGGACTTTGATATGGCTGATGCAATAGCTAATCAGTTCAAACCTTATAGAACATTATTCATGCTGATTTTGTGGAAGATCAGTGATACTAGTGTGGAGGCAATGGGTAAGCGTTGACTTTAAAATTGATTATTTGTACAAATTTTGTATTAAATAAGAATAAGTATACAGAAAAGGAAAAATTAAACATTGTAAAGACATAATTAGTGAACGTATTTTATTGAACATAGTTTCAATTTAGTATAGTGATCACTTATAATATAAGTTTATCATCATCGATAGAGCCTCCAGGGACAATCATAGCCAAATTTCTTGAGTTTAGCAACATTCTTGACTTTGTTCCAATAAGTTTAAACTTTCCTTGATTACCATTTTCTTGGTTAATTTGCATTTCGTATTCTTTAGCATCTTCTAAAACAATATTAACAAAATCATCGAATCCAACTAATTTTCCGACAAATTCTTTGTTGTTGGTTAATATGGCGTGAACTGACGAGCCAATACATTTATCAATTAACTCTAGTGGAATGATATTGGTTATTTCTGTTTCTAACATCTCAAACGACGGATTATTATGTGATTCCTGATAAGAAACAACTGAATACAACTCACTTCTCAGTAAAAATACCACATACAAATTCAAAAATTTGGCTGACCCTTTTTCTGCCCTGGCTGTGCAAAAAATGAAAGACGATCGACGCATCAACAAATTGATTTTACAATATACAATACACAAAAACTTTCTACTACCCCTTTAATTTCTGTCTATTCCCATAATCTCCAGCTAGTATAAAGTTGAGGCTGTTTCTCTGATTCTAGAGAGAGGAAAAGTGTTACTGTTACTGTTACTTTTTAGAACAATCATTGATCTTACTCAGTGTTACAAAAATTATATTTGACAAGACTATTCTACAAACTTGTATAAATAAATAGATCCAATCGTAGTTAGTATATACACATTTATCATTCAACTAATCTGTTCAAGAGGTTGATACAACTCGATTACCAGAGAAATTACAGTCTAGTATGCACTCTATCATCTAAATTTTTAATCCAGAAAGATCTTTCACAGTGAACGGACAGTTTGATTCATGAGATAGCTAACCAAGCCTAAATACAGATTAGTTAACGATGATTGTGATATGTGACTGAAAATCCATTGCAGAAACTGCAGAATTAGAAAGTCCTTTTACTTGTAAGTAGTCAACACAATGCTTCATTATGTGTTCAAACTATTATAGTTCTTTTTTTCTATTGATTTTTGCAACGATCCGGCATTCATATGATCAAATTTCCTGTGAAAGTTAAAGCATCTTATAGTTATGATTCATTTTCTCATTCTCAATCAAATTTGAATGATCCAGATAGATCTGAGTTCTGAGCTGGTTAGTGGAATCAACTAATTATTAATTTAAAGTTCATAATTTTTTTCAAAACACCGTTTCTTTTTTTTTCTTTTTATCTTTTTTTGTTAATTGTTAATTATTAATTGCTAATTGTGTAAATGTTCAATTCCTCTTTTGAATTAAGGGTTATGGTCCAATTGATCAGAGTTTCCATAATAAAATGGTTAAAGTGACTCGTTTCAGGCCTTTTTTTTTTAAAGAGAGTTCAACTCGCGACCTACCGGATATTGAGAAAGTAAATTGATAAATTAATAATGTTGTTCTTAAGACATCGACTAAAGTTTTTGGTTTCTCTTTTTACGTTTTTGTTTAACTTTGCTTTGCTTTCTATATCTCTGTCAGTTTTTAAAAACAAATTAATAGATCATAAATTATAATGTCAACTTCCAATACTCCCAAACATACTGAAACAAGAAAGAGACCTCAACACTTGTGTATTAGACCTTTATCAATCTATGATTTAAAGAAAGTTGTTGAATTAGAAAACTTAGGATTCTCCTCAGAAGAAGCAGCTACTGAACAAAAATTAAAATACAGATTAACAGTATGCCCTGAATTATGTTCTGGTCTTTTTATTAGAGAATTTCAAACCCCTTCCGAACAATTATCATCAACTACATCAACAAATGATAATGTTAAAGACACCACAGCTACTTCAATTGATGGTGATGATACGGATGAAGATCCAGATTATAGTCCTTCTGGTCGTGACAATTTTAGTTTACCACCTGCTGCTTCTACAATTAAATCTGAACAATTAATAGGTCATATTATTGCAACTAAAATTTATGATGATAAAATTACTGACAGATCTATGTTATGTCCTACATTAACTTCAGAGAATTTACCAGATTTAACAATTTTAGGAAATGATAAACTTGGTCATATTGAAAGTTCAAAAACATTAGGATTACATTCATTAGTTATTCATCCTGAATTTCAAGGCTTAAAATTAGGTCCTTTATTAGTTAAAGATTATTTACAAAAATTGAACCAACAATATGTTGTTGATAAAGTTGTTATAATTGCAAAAGAGAAACTAGTTAAATTTTATGAAGGTATAGGATTTGTTGATGATGGTGTTTCTAAATGCAGGTTTGCTGATGAAGAATGGCATGATTTGACTTATGTTTTAACTCATGATGAAGATGATGAGATGATGTAGAGTTCTTACACTCTTATTCCTTGTTTTTTATTGTTTTTCTTGTTTTGATTATATATCTTTTTAATCTTTCCGTTTATGCTGTGTAAATATATATTCTTACTTGAATAATGAACATTAGTTGAATTATCTACAGTAGTAAATTTTGTCCTTTGGTTCTTCTGTTTAGTTTCTCTTTCTTTGATGAAATTAATATTTTATTAAATAACATTACATTTATCAATATCATAACTCTGATCAAGCGTATAATAATTTTGTATTTCTTTGTTTCTATATTGTTCCGCCATGTGTTATATGAACCAATCCTACATAGAACTTGTTTGTCATCCTATTATTAAGTATACACTTATTCATTCGTATATTCTTTGGTTTTATTTTTATTTTCAACAATTACGGAAGTTGCATCAAATATATATTAGTAAATAAATTTTCAAAGTAGAAAGTCGGTGCAAAAAGAAACAAATGCAGAAATTTTGTAACCTATCAATCAACTACTTTTTTGAAGTAGGCGAATAGGTAAGAAAAGGAGTCAGTCAAAAAAAAAAAAAAAGGCAAGAAATGGAATTTAAATAAAGCAAGAATAAGAATAGCTTAATGCCATACAATGAACAAAATCTAAAGGAAGGGAAAAAAAAGGAAAGAAACAAAAACAGAAACAAAAACAAAAAAAGAAATAGGAAAAGTACAGAAACAAGAACAAGGAAAACAATAATCTAAATGAAATCTGAACAATAATTTAAACAATCAGAAAAAAGTATTTTCATTATACGGATCAAAAAACTTTCCAATCCAATGACCTTTGAAAACTCTCATACCCATTGTACTACCATGCTCAAAATCACCCTTCAGTCTAGCCTCCACAAACCTTTTCTCACATCTACTTAAATATTTTTTAAAAATTGTAAAACTAATAATTGAATATATTAATCCAGCAATCAAATCTAATCTCCAATGATGATCAAGATACATAGTAGCCCACCATTGAACCACAACAAAACAAAACATGCCAATTTTGGGCCATGTCCAAACAGTGTAATAACTAATGAAAAAAAACGATTGAACAGCAATTGCTGAATGTAAGGAAGGTAATGCACCAAATACAATAGGTGATTTATGGAAACCCTTAGAATTTAAATGAGTTCCCATAGCAGTATCAACTCTAGTCAATCCAGCTGCATAACCAGGCATATCATAATTAGCTTGTGCATCTTCACTATATAAATGAATGAACCAAGGTGGAGCATTTGGGAATAATAAATGCGTAAAAACACCAGCAATGTTTTGAGCACCTAATGCCATAGAAAACCACTTTAATGCAGCTGGAGTTTGAAACACATATAAGTAAATAGCAGTAAATAAAGGAGCACAAAAATGAAATAACACATAAGAAATCCAAGCTGAAATATCTAATGTTTTTGTAAAGTTTCCAATTAATGAATGATCTATATTTAAAAATATCCAACAAGACGCGAGGAGTAAAGGTGGTGTATAATAAAAGCAATTTTTTGGTAGATAAATTAATGAATCATTATTGGAATTTTGAGATGAGGATGAAGCTAAAGCTAAAGCAGATGATTCTGTTGGTGTTGTGTTTGATAAAATAGAGAATGATGAACTAGACGAATTATTGTTCAAATTAGCTATTCCAGTAGGAGATGACGATGACGATGAAGAAGAATCAAATCTACTTAATGATTTATTTTGAGCACCTTGAGTTTCAATATCATTAACAGTATCATTAATGAAAAGAATTTGATTGTCTAAATTATTTCTTTGTTGCTTATTTTCATTATTGAAAAAAATTAATGATGAATCAACGCTATACCATTTGATCCAAATAAAATAACTTAAAGATATAATCAAAGCTAAGGATAACCAAGCAGAGAATCGACTTTCATCAAAAACAAACAAATCCAAATTTTTAGCTAATCTAACGTTGATATGAGGTCTAATTTCATTAGGGATCAGTCCAGCCTGTTTGAAAATCGTTAACCATATAAAAACTGGTGAGAAGTTTAACCAAAAAATGAAAACAAATTTAAAAATAGATCTCTTATTTAAAGCTCCTGTAACTAATCTATATATAACATTATATAAAAATAATGGTATTGCTAACGCTAAAGTTGATATCTTAACCATAATTTCTCTTTTTATTGTTTTTATCGTTTTTTTGTAGTTGATGCTGAACGCTTAAACACTAATGTGAACTTCTTTTAATATATGGAAGCAACGACAAAATGGTATATTTCAGTGTAACAGAAAAGTTTTGAAAACTTATCTTAACTATAAAGAAAAGCAAGAATAAAGAAGCAATGCTGAAGGGTTTTTGACAACTAAGAACGATAAAGAAACGGCTGATATAGATAAGAAGTTGTACTTTAAGGTTATCTTTATCTTTATGTTGATATTGATATTGATATTTATATAGCTATAGCAGTATGAAAAAGTTTAGACTAAAATGTAGACTAAGTGAAGGTTGGGCAGGTAAAAAGAAATTTGGGGAAAAGATGAAATTAATTTATCAAATTGCTGAGTTTTTTTTTTTATGTTTTTCTATATTTCTATTTATTTCTATTATGGTTTTTTATAGAGCGACTGTTTACAACACCTACTTTCATTTAAATTTGGGAAATATAATAAGATTAAATTCAAAACAAGACTAATAGAATAAAGTTTAGTATTTTGGAATTTTAGCAGAGAGTTGATTTTTGACTTTTATATTTTGAATCTTGTAAAATGCTTGTACCCTTCACTTCAGCCAGATCATTATACAGCAGTTGATTTACATTAAACTTACAAAGGTACATTACTTATTATTAGTTTCGAAAATTCAAAGAATAATAAAATTACATATAACAAATTCCATTCTATAAAGAATTAATTACTTCTTACCTTCTCTATTTCTCTTTTGTTGTAATTGATTCTTTTTAACTAATTTCTTTCTTTCATCTCTACTTAATTTTCTTGGATCAATTAACTCATCAGGAGTATCCTTAACATCATCATTAACTTCAACTAACCATTGACTGTCAAGTTTCTTGTTATTACCTTTATAACCCCACTTATTAACCCAGTCTCCTTTTTCTTCATCATAAACCAATTTAGTATCTTTACCTTTCTTTTGAATACCTTTCTTTCTAGCAAATAATTCCCATTTAGTTGGCTCTTTGGTTTTAGGAACATGTTTTTCTCTTGGTAATTGAAAACTTGGATCAGGTAATTGAACTAACGTTATTGGAGTTTCATTATTATTAGTAGCTGTTGAAGTGGTGTTTCTAGTTAATGGTAATTGTAAAATTTGATTTATTAAAAGTTGAACATTATCTCTACTTAAAGATTTTAAATATTCATTTTTAGTTTTATCATCTTGAGTGATTTTGGTACTATCTAATGGATTAACATCATAAATTGATAAATTACCTAAATCATAGTTAACTGGAATAGCTTTTTCAACTGTGACTGGCTTTCTGTACAAAAAAAAAAAAAAACAATAACCCGTTAGTAAAACTTAAATGAAAAGATGTATTTCAAATAATAAAAACTAAAATTCACATACAGTTCTTTCTTTTCTGACATGATCTAATGTATATAATATTGATAGAGTGTAAGATTATATCTATTCAATCTTAAAATACTTAGGTGAAAATCTGATTAAGTTTTTCTTAAAAAAAAAATAAGTTAAAAAAAAATTAAAGATGCGGCTTATACAAAAATAATTAGATGATCACGTGTATATGATCTAGATTATTGGCTGAAAATATTGTACCACAAACTCTATGTCGTACACCGCCACAAATCTTTTCAAATCAGAAATAGCAAGTTTTGAACTAAAGTGAGATGACTGAAACTATCAGTAAAACAATATAACTGTTTACTTTAAACTTTCCTGTTAGTTCACCTACATCTTACTTCTAAGTACTTTTAAAAATAAAAATATTAATTATGTCTACAAAGAAAGAAGAAAACTATAAAAGATATGTACCAACAATTGATGCAATTCTTCGTGTTTCCAAACTTGAAGAAATGACAACTAGAAAGATAAGAAAAGCTATTGAAGCATTATATGGAGCAGATTTCACTATGAAAGAAAGTAGAAACAAAATTAATGAACTCATAGTGGAGAGATACAATTTTGTTGCTGATAATCAAGAAAGTGAAAAAGATTTAAAATCACAATTATTAGACTTACAAAAACAAAACAGAATACTGGCATCACAACTGAATCAGGGATTAACTAAGAGTGCTATAAATAAAAAACTTAAAGGTACCAAAGTGAAGACAAAGTCTGTAAAATCCAAACAGAGTCAAATCGATATGGAAAGAAGAATGGTTGGTATTTATAAACCAAATAGAGTCAAACCTAATCTACGTAATTTTTTAGAATGTTCAGAGTTTGAAAATAGACCTAGATTAACCAAACTGATTTGGAAATATATAAAAGAGCATGATTTACAAAACCCAGAAGATAAAAGAGAAGTGATTTCAGATGCTGTTATGTCCCCCATTTTTGGTGAAAGATTTTCAAGTTTTGCAATGGCCAAAATATTAACAGGGTTACTTGAGCCGATCTCAGAAACAGAATTAGAACAATTAAGAGCAGAAAGACTTGCAAATAGCGATGATACACTTGGCTCCTCTGACTTTCCGATAGAAGATGATGCTAGTGAACAAGAAGCTTCGGAAGAAGAATAGACGTTTTATTTTTTATTTTTTGCTTAATATGTTTCATTTATGTATGTTTAATTTTTAGTGTATATAATTCTATAAAAATCAATCCGTGTCGTTTCCCTGTTCGGTTATTTCATCCTATTTTCATCTTCTAATATATTTCAGATCCTCTAGCTCTCAAATTTTAAAAAAAATGTTAAACAAATTGAACCATAAACAGAAGAAGTATATAGTTAAATAATTAAAATATACCAAACGAAACCGCTTATATACTTAACTTACATTTTGTATGTGTCAATCATTATATTTGATTTTCAAGATTCTGTCACATAACGTGAATCAATGAGTAATAAAACATATTTTACTATAGATGTATCTTCTTTGAAAAGGTTTTGGTGTATACCCAACGAATGGAGTTAAATATCGATTCTTCTTTTCTTTCGAGCTATTATGTAATGTTGTTACCAATGGTGGAGAGAAAATAACAGTGCCCATGGTGATAAGATCTGATCACAGAAGAACCTTTGTACCAATAATATATGAATCTAAAGATTTATTTCAAAAGTCACTCTGTATCCTGGTTAAACATTTGGAATTTACTCTACTCTTGGCTTATTGTAGGATCTGGCGGCTCTGGAAACTGCAATTCTTTAGTTCATGATATATGAAATACTTGAATGTATTGATATCAAACCTTTTCTTTATTCATATTAAATTTTAATTGAAAATCTAAATATAAGAATATATTCCACTACATAACATTTCCTTATCCAGTAATTCCATCTTCTGTTTCTTCCATATTACTGCTACAACTAGGTTCATTCAACTTCGCCTTGTTGAAGTCATAAATCTCTAAATATTTCATTTCCTGAACAATAATTTGTTCATTAAAGTCAACCTGGGTAATTCCAATCTTCTTGAGAATATAGCAACAACATTTATAAAATCTGTACCTTCTTGAAGAACTTCATACCTAGTATTTTCTAAACTATATCTGACCTTGTTTGAACCAAATTCTAGAGCTTGATCAAGAGGATGTAAGTGCTATCTTAAGAATATTATTCTTATGACTCTGTTTTTTCTGCTGAGTTATTTGCTCCTCTGTCAACTGAATTTGTTTGGCGTATCCAATGAACGGTTTAAAAAGTTCAGCTTCAGAGTTATCCCTTAACCAATATCTCGGAGAGTTCAACACTGAAGTAATGTTGACTTTGGCCATATAATTAGACTGGCTCTTCGATATACTCATTATAATAAAACTTCACAGCTGGAATATTTGGATTTTTCAAGTCAATGTTATCCAAATCAAAATGAAATATCGTTGTTCTGAGTACGTCACTTGATTGCAATTCTATTGATCTTGTATTTGATTAAGTAGCAGAATATCTGTTGCATCAAACCCATCTAGCCAATCTAGTAATAATTTGAGGCTGAGAGTTTATTGATACCTGATGTGGTATACATTGAATGTCAAACCTCTCCAATTGATCTTATGGGAGTTGCATTAGTGAAGGAGGAATAACTATCTAATGGAGTGATTTTTGAACATTTCAACTAGGTATTGCAATAGAAAATTGTAATAAACAAATCAAAATTTTAGGTTGGAACTAGTAACTAATAAATTGAAGGTTGTTAATGAATTTATTGAAGCTTTCTGATGTTACCGTGGATATGATTTTTGTGTAATCGAACATGTGCTGATCTGGAAGTAAATTCTCTGGCATCAAGTCAATTAGACTGGTAACGCAATATGAGTTTTCCATTTATGAAATGATGGAGCCTTTTAAAAATTCTCAATTTAATTGTATATTTCATTCATTTATATACTGAGTTTATTTAAGAAACGGGAGGAATTAACAGGAGAAAGTAGAAAATAAGGGATTGTTTCATGCGCCTCCTGTGCCATGCTTTTTTATTTTCAGTATTTTTATTAGGTTTAATTCTGGTGTATGGAGGGATTGTTACTTACTTTTCAATGAATCATCTAATATAATGATTACAAATATATCACTTAATGAAGTATAAATGAAATAATTGACTAAAAATGGGTTTAGCAACTAGGGTTTTATACTCTACTGAATGGGTTAAAGATTCAAAAGGTGATAGAAAGAAAGAAGAAAGGTATACAATAATAACACTAGCTATATGTCAACAAGATAAAATAAAAAAAGATGATTCATCAATGAATAAATATGATCTAGTTGATGAGAAGTTTATTAAATTATTTGAAAAATATTCATCTTCAAAATATAATAAAAATAATTTAGAATTAGAACCAATTGAGGCAGATTCAATGGATGATAATAATTCGAAAAAAGAGCGTATTCATATTTCATCTTTAGTTAATCAACAAATTGATGAATATTTTCAAATAGATGAAGCTCTAAATTATCTGATATCCAATAAAATTAAGAATGAAAGCCTTGTTTTAACTAAGGAATTACAATTCAATATTGATGTTTTGATACCAAATTTTAGTAATGAAGATGAAGATAAAGATCAAGATCAAGAAAGTTTTATTCAATATCACCGTACTTTTAAATATCCTCACTTTTATAAAAACAACGATGGTTTTGATATTGATGAAAATTCTCTAAATCCACATCTAAAATTAACAGGCATGCCAATTGAAGATTGGTTAAATTGGTTATATAAATTATTTATTGTTGGCTGTTTTGATTTAAATTATGAATTTGAAGTTTCTCAAATTAATAATCAAGATAAATCGATTAAACTAACAGTTAAACGTCATATTGATGGTTATGATAAGACTCTTTTTAAAATTGAATTGAATAGATTAATTGAAGTCGATGAAGAAGCAATTGATCAAGTTGCTGATTTACAAGAATTATATACAAAATCACTTGAACAGTCAAAATTAATTGATATCTTAAGTTCAGAAATTAAAATATTATTGAAACATCAAATAAATTTTGAGAAAGATGTTAAATTATTAAATTTAATTAATGAAAATTTACAAAAAAATCAAGAAAATGTTTTAATTCCAATGATTAATAATGATCGAAAAAGACTTAAAGATTTAATGAATGAAAAAAACTTAGTAAATAATAATAAAATTGATTTTTCAAGTTTTAAAAAAAATGTTGTATATGCTAAATCTGCTGGAAATAATTATCATCATGATAATGAATATGAAATTCCAGGTTCATCTCATGAAGTTATTTCCGATACTAGTTTAATTGGCTCAGTTAATTCAACTCCACACGTTAAAAAGGTGTTGAAACTTGATAATGCAAAAATTAAATTAGAATCAGTTCAAAGTGATATGGACATGGATATGGGTATGAGTATAAATAGTGAAGATAGTTCTCCAACAAAGAAAAAATCCAAACAATTACCTAGAGATAGTAAGAGAGGAAGGGGTAGACCTAGAGGTAGCACTAGATCTAAAAATTCTACGAGTACAAGAGGGGTAAAAAGAAGAAAAGTCACTATAAATTCTGATTCTAACTCGGGCTCTAATTCTGACTCTGAACTTAGAGTTAATATCGAACATGAAGGTGATACTTCATCTGATGAAATTGAAGAACCAAAAATTCAAACTTCTAGGAAAACAATTGGGAAGAGAAAATTTAACGAGTTCAAAAATTATAAGTTTGAATCGCCAAATATCCTTTCAAATAATGAATCCAATAACAGAAAAAATAATGAGATTGAGGCAGAATATGCTAGTGAAATTGGTGCAATAAAAAAAAAAAAACCTCTTAATATTGAGAGTAAGATTAATGATGATAATGCTAATTCAAAAAATCATCTTACGAAATCAAGACGTTACGGCAGACAACGGGTTAAAACAAAGGACTTGATCAGCACTAGTAGCGAAAACGATCCGGAAACAAGTATAGATAAATTAGACAAAAATGGTTCTAATAAATTGTCTGGTACAGAAACAGAAACAGAAACAGAAGCTGATACTGATACTGATACTGATACTGATGATTAAATGACTGATTCATTATTTTACTTGCATAAAGCTGCTTGCTTTATTGTTGCTGCTATGCTAATATATAAAGGAGTTCAAAGTAATGGGAGTAATGTAACATAGATACCTAAACTTGGGTACATAATACAAATTGGGATATTTTTAACAGCAATCAATGAAGCAAAAGTAAAGGAAGGTGTTAATTTTACCGATTATTTTGATTCGGGAGAGGATAAAGAATGTACCGAACTTGTTTCAACTTGTAGTTTCCGTTCACTTTATCTTATCTACTGCCTCTCTCTTTATAAATTAAATACACCGGGTGTGTTTTAGTTTTTTTTTCTATGCATTTAATCTAATTAAATTAACTTTAATTTAGAAACATCGATGAGGCGTAGTATTATATATATATAATATATACAATTCAAGATAACAAAGGAAATAAATTTAAAACACAACGTTTAAACGGTTATCTTGAATAAATTTGAGATATTTTTTAGTATTTAAAGTTGACCGTTTATTTTAATCCGGGTGTACGGGTGCAATCTGTTTTCAAACGGCTATAACACACCAATTTTAAATGTAAATGAAAAATGCCATAAATGCCATAGCAGTTTGTCTTAAGTGCACCATTTCTTTCTTTTATTTTGCTTTTTTGTTTTCTTTGTTGTTCAACTTGGCTTTTGGCGTTTATTAAATATTTATTGTTTTCCCAAATGGTTATTCGATAATTTTACTTATTTATTTTATTTATTTGTTTGGTTCTGGTCATTGGTTAAAATCTCCGCATCCGCTTTTCAACTTCCGCATCGCATACATAGGCTTTTTATATGGCTATTTGTTATTTGTTATTATTGCTTGATTAGGCTTTGAAGTTAATGTTAATCCAATCATGAGTTGTCCATTTCAACTCGGTTATTTTGGATATGGATTTTTGATTTTTGATTTTTGATTTTAAATATCGGCGCGTTGTTAGGTTGTCTAGGTAGATTGGCGAACTAAATACAATACCCGCCATATGTTTTGCGAACTAGCCAATCATAGAATAGAATACTAAAACTTGGTACGTAATGTCTATTTATTTATACGCTAAAAAACGTAGAATAGTTTAGATTAAATAAAAGGGGTAAGAGTTAATAAAAGTTTCTTATCGTAATATTAATATTAAAAATAGCAAAAAGGCACGTAGGCAGAGATATAAAATGAGAGAAATGAAAAAGGTATAGATAATATACAAAAACTATAATTAAAAGGAAATAAAATAAAGTAGAATCGTGGAGCAAATAATTAATGTAAACCTTACAGATGAGAGAAAAAGAACACAAAGAAGCAAAGTTAGCAAGATTCTCAAAATTAAAAGAGGAAGTAAGGAGAAAATAGACCATAAAATATTATAAAAGGGGACCCAATAATGAATTAAAATAGAAATAGTGATTGTACAATAAGTAATAATGGCAACAACATAGTAAGTCTCATGAAAGGTTGTACAGTAACTAAAATCACAGAAATAAATAAGGAATAGCTAGCTAAATAGTAATTTCCCAAAAATTACTATAAGCTGAATTGAATAATCGAAACAAAAAAAAAAAAAAGAAATGCAAATAACCCGAATGTGTAAAATGAAAAAAAGGAATCTCGAATAAATAAATATAGTATTTGCTTCAAGCAAATATGAAAAGCGATGGATTTTGTTGTAGTAGTCGTTGTTTTGGATATCGTTATGATAAATTTGTAATGCGAAAATTAATGAATAAATGAGATTAGGTAATAATAACATGATTATGTTGTTTGAGCATAAACAACATTAGAAAATCTAGATGGAATGGATTGTGATTTTTTAGAAACAAATTGAACATTATCAGGTAATGAATTATAATTTTTCAAATTTAAAGCTTTATTTAAATTGCATTTAAATTTGTTCAATTGATTTTGTTTTTTAAAATCATCTAAACTGAATAAAGCCTTTTCATTAACATTTGTATGAAATCCATTAATGAATTGTTGTTCAGCTTCAATTAATTCTAAATTTTTATAATGTCTAACAGTTTGTGGTAAAGGATCTTTTCTATCTTCTTTAATTCTTATACCATTGATATACCATTTTGGATTGTTATATTTTTCGTAACAAGCTTTGGTAATTCTTAAATCTTCAACATACTGTTGATCAGTTTTAATATGATTAATAATTGAATTACACCAGAAATCAACAGACGTTCCTTCATCTTCATTACTTGAATCAGAAGAATCATCGTATTCATAAGTATAAGAATCTTCTTGATACAAATAATCAAATTCATGTTGATTATTAATATAGTCATCATAAATATCAATTTCATAAGGATTGATATCTGAAGGTAATAAATTCAAATCACAGCAACTTTGATAAAGAGCAATTTGTCTTAATTGATCATTATCCATTCTTAAATGTCTTTGAAAAAAAGGAGAACATTGTCTTGAAGAATTTCTATTAGTAAAACAAGTATCAGGCATTGAACAAACTTTCTGTCTTAATTTTTCATATTCAGTTGATGAATCTGGCGTATCAATTTCAACCATTTCATCAATTTCAATATTATCTTCAATTGAATTAGTAGAATTTTGAATTTTAATAGGTGATTGTTGATAATGATAAAAATCATAATTGAAATTAGATTCTAATTTTTGAGAAGTTGAAGATAAAAAGGAAGAAAGTTTAGAAACAATTGTAGAGATTTTTGAGGAAGATTTCTTAGATTTCTTAATATTTGAGATAGGTGTAGTGATTGTTGTAGTTGATAAAGATTCATTAGATAAATTAGATAAAGGATGATCGTCATTAAGTATTTCTTCATGAGTTGAAGCTAAAGAATTTGAAATTAAGGATGACACACAACTTGTTGTATTGATTTGAGAATGTTCAGATTGATAATATTCAGGATTAAGTAAAGGGATATCATCAAATAATGGAATTGATTCATCTGAACAATCAGGATTATGAGTTTGATCATCTAAATCAGATAAAGTTGAAAAAGTGGATGAAGAACGAGATCTAGAAAAAGAAGAAGAAGAAATTGAAGAGTAAGAAGAACATGGAGAAGATGAATTTGATATTGAAACAGATTTCCAAGATTTGCTAAATGAGTTAAGCTTCTTGTTTAAATAAACAGCTTGTAAAGAAGGTGTACTTTCCATAGCTGTAAATATTTGTATATCTCTATCTTTATCTTTATTATGATTTATATTTCTATTTATATCAATAGATTGTGAATGAGGTATATTATAAAGGAGCATTTGAAGATAAAGAAAAAACAGAGAGAAATATAGTTGTTTTAAAAAGAAAAAGCAAAAAGCAAGAATAAAAATTAGAAAAGGGCAAAGCGGGAACAAAACAAGTAAGGGAATTGAGAGGTATAAATATTTAGTGAGAGCCGTGAAAATGAAGTGAAAGCGACGAGCGGCAGTTCCCGTTCGAGTGTTGCCTTATCTGATTTCTTGTTTCGCTGTTAATTGTCATTCCAGATTTCATTCCATTTTTTGATTTTCAATTTGCGCGTGTGGGCACAAACGGTTTTCTTCTTTTTTTCTTTGATTCCGGTTTGGCGAGTCCATTTTAACTTAGTTTAGTATTAAACTAATAAACTACTTGAAATCGGTTTGGTAAGGTAAATCCTACTAGTAAACCATCCTTTATCTAAAACGATAGTTAGAGTTATGGAACACCAGCCTACTCCGTAGTCCCTCTCTACTACACTTCGCAAAAGAACTCCCCTCCCATACTCCAACTTCCACTCCTAATATCTATCCATATTGCCTTTCTCACACAGAACCATTTCAGCTCGGCAATTTTTATTCTCCACCAAAGACAAGCTCCTCCACCGGTGAACCACCATCCAAATCCGGCCGCTCCGACCGGGGTCCCGCCCACCCCGCGTGTGGCCACTCCTGGCTTAGTCTTTCTTGCGTCGTCGACCCGACGAATATCAATCGCCTTATGTTTGTTTCCTTCTCTTATTTTTTCTCTTTTTGTAGTACTAACTCTTGACACAAAAGAAAAGAATATAAAGAGAGAATAAAATTCTCCCGTTGAGGGAACAAAATACTTATTTGGGGTTTATCCCGTTCTTCACAATTTGCTCAAACACCTTCCCAATGGGGGAAAAGGCCACAAGCGCAAATTAACATCCAGCGTCGCGTCGAGCGTCCTTGTTAAATTAATCCCTGACCCTGATCGTGATCCATAATCACCCCCATAGCCACTAAGCCGCAGTTTCGAGGCGTTGTTACCCTCACGACAAGGAGATGATTCTATCAATTTCTATCTAATCTATCTAGCTACCAAAGGTTCACTCTGTCTCTTATCTATTTTGGGATTACGTGTACTTTCCTATTCTAATCAATTATATGTTTCTAGGTGTCTAAGTTTATATATATAGAATTACCAATTACTATTAACAACAATATATCCACTTATGCACTAACTCATCACCTCATTTCATCCATCTTAATTACTTTCCTTCCATTGTTTTCATAGAAATTAAGTGTTTTCACACTTTACCTAAAAACTGTGTATATATTAAGTATTAGATCATTATGGGAAACCGGGTTATTTGATTTGAGTTGATATTCCATTTATTAATTACTTTTCAATTGCTGTGTTCACTTTTACTAACAGTTGAAATATATACAATCACTGCCACTGTCATGGCCACGATCTTTAAACCACCAGTAGATCTTATAATCAATTGACTTGATTTTTGATCTTAGTAAATTCGATTAACACTGAGTGACTTGTTTTGTTGATACTAAACATAAGCGAGATCTTGATTAGTCGATTAGTCGATTAGCCATAATTCAATTCTAAATTCATCTTCATTTCATTGATTTTTGACTATCAAGTGATGATTAAAAGGCAGTGAGATATTTTACAATTATTAGCCTCAGGTACATTAAACACAAGTTACTATAATCTTTAATCTGTTTAATTAGTATCTATAAGGCTAAATGATATGATGGTTATTCCGTAAGAATTTAGACTATAATATACTAGCATAATAATACTTTTTAGCAAAATTGAATTGAAATTTTAAAACATCCACATTTGACAGGTTACTTGTACAAAACTAGCTAGAAACCTAATTCTATTCCTATTTTACTAAAATTTCCACAAAAGAAAAACTAAGTTAGAAAACTAATTAAAAATAGCTTTCAAATGAAATAAATTATTTGTACTTAACTCTTTCTGGATAAAAGAAAGTAACACAAATACTTTTTAGAATAGGCGGCTAGCAAAATTCATTTCATTTCACTTAATTGATAAATACTTCTTGTTTAACAACCAAAACATCCGGTTTTTCCAAAAATTATACTTTTTTATTCTACAATCTTTCGACTAGGTATACCGATTCATCACAATCAGTTACCATACATATCTATGAATTGTCATAAACTATTAAAGTTTTATCTTTCAACAGAGACTGAACCCGGTGCGTCCGATTGAGAAACAACAAATTTTCGTTTCTTAATACCCGATTAGGAATCTAATATGGGGTATTTGTTGCATTCCGCGGCAGAGCAGCTGCCAAATAACCTAAAGCAAATTAAGTTGCATTTGTGAATTGCTGTAAAGAAGATGTTAGGCATTGATTAGAATGAAATGGGAATCCGGTGAACTGAAATATTTAATCATAATCCAATTAGAACAACTAAAGGAAGTTTATTTGTTTCGATGATGTTGCGTCTTTAGTTAATTGTTAATTATATCGAGACCATCTCACATAAATCTCATATGCCACTTTAGCATATTTTTGAATAGTTTCAGTAGTAGTGAATCTAAGTTTGGATATTACTTCTTGAATTAGATGAATCACGAGCTATATATATATATATATATCTAAAATATATCTCATATATATTTAACTTCAATTGTTTTGAACCAAGTGGACATGTGCCACGATTTTGGTGTGGCGAAGCTGAAAGAGGCTTAAAATTATCGCCCCACAAAAATAGAACTGGGCTTGGTAACGATAAATAAAACATTAGAAAAATTTACAAAAAACTACTACATTTTCATCTAAAATATTATACTTGATTGCCAATTGAAATAAAATTAATTTATATTATCATGTTTTCTTTATCATCAAATCATAATAAAACTAGTGTTCTACCAAAGTTTGAAATATTTTACCCTAACAAAACTCGTACTTTTACTCCAGATCTGAATAAAGTTCAAGGTAGAATTGAATTACAACTTTTAAATGAAGCTTCAAATATAGTTTCAATTGATATTGGTTTGAAAGGTGAATCAAAAACTTCCCAAAAAATTGGAAATCCAAACATATCTTCAAGCACAAACAGATTCTCCAAACTCAAAAGTTCTAAAATGGAATCCAATGAAAAATCAAGATTAGATATTTTTTTCAATGAATCAACAAATGTTTTTAAAAGTACCCCAGTTACAGGTGTAACTTTTCCTGAAGGTTATTTTCTCGAATATCCTTTTGAATTTAGTTTCCCCACTGATAAAGTTTTTTTACCTTCTTCTATTTCATTAATTGATAAGGATAATGCTGATATTAAAATCACATATGATATTTACATTCGTATTCAATATCTTACTACTGGTAATAAACTATCAACTTCTTTGGATTTTTCAGCTCATTTGAATTTTCAAAGTAACTCTTTAATTGATTTAAAAAATTCAAATATTGGCTCAAATAATGTTTTAAATAAACAAATTTATCAAGGAAAATCAAAAGCTTATTTACCTGATCCAGTATTTGGTGGTATGATTTCAAACAGAGTTAATGGAGCACCGGCAAAATTTATTAAAAAAAATTGGAATCCTGATTATTCAAATGGACTTATTGTGAAAGGTGATATTGAATTAAAAATTAATTTTGTTATACCAAGCTTAATAAATCTGAATTCTGCAATTGGTTCCCTCCCAGTTAATATTGAAGCATCAGCTCCAGGATTAACTCCTTCCGACTTTGCTTATAATGGCATATCTACTAAACTTGGATATTTTGAAGTTCAATCTTTAGAATCATCAATAATTCAATCTATCAAAATAACGGTCGATAAAGATAGTCTTCCTTCCTATGAAAAGATAATTACAACTGAAATCATTAAAGAAAGGCTCCCTATTAAACCCAATTTTGATTTAAAAAATTTCAAATATAATGAAAAGTCACAAACATATTCTCTAAACACTACATTAGCTTATTTCACAAAAGATGAAACAACAACATTCTTTGAGAAATTAACAAAAACTAATCCAGTTATGAATAATATTCAGCTAAATGATTTTTTCAGTTGTGAAAATACTTTATACATTTTAATGAATATTGAATCTGGTCATCGAAAATCAGGGAGAGAGTCATCTAGCGATTCTAGACGTGATAATAAATCTTTTAAGTTTACATTACCAAATATTGGTTTGATTACAACTCCAATTCATTCTAACAAATCAAAAATCTCTTATCCTGTAATAGCTCATCATTCTGCTCACTTGTTTGATCCAAATTCTCCTGAATGTGAAGTTACAAATGTTTATAATCCAGGTTATTTCATTCAATCTCAAGCTACTATGAAATCTGGTGCTGGTGGAGGCGCTACTTCTGGTTTAGCTCTTGGTCTAGCTGGGTACATGTAATCAAGGAAAAAAAATCACTATAACTTTTATCTTTGGACAGTTATGAATTTCTTTACTATCTAATTTATATAGCATGGTGCAATTTAAGGCGATATTACACAATTTTTAGTGTCTATTTTTACCTCATTCGTTTTAGCTACTTGTTTTTTTTGTACTCGGGTATCAATATATATAGTTATTTCTTTCCACTCTTGATTTTCGCCTTTCCTTGTTGTCTCTAATAATTCAATCAATCTCAAACTACTCTTTATATAGTATATATTCATTCCCTTGTAGGACAACTTGTTAATGTCATCTA
The DNA here is from genome assembly GCA_003706315.3 of Ambrosiozyma oregonensis (nom. inval.). Lineage (NCBI taxonomy): Eukaryota > Fungi > Ascomycota > Pichiomycetes > Pichiales > Pichiaceae > Ambrosiozyma > Ambrosiozyma oregonensis (nom. inval.). Next base: position 116,797 of record PPKY03000033.1, read on the forward strand.
ATTCAATCCTCGGCCTTACCACCAATCAGGCCTAAGGAACTCCATTCGAATAGTCCGTTGCAACGCCCATAATTTCTCTTTTCTCTGACACCGAACAACCCCAAACTAATAAAACAGGATCTGAATTGAAACTCATAGCTCAAAATAGGTACAGTCACTCAATTTCAATCAAGTATGGGGTCTAGTTTCTCGGCTTGTAAGCGGAGGAATCATCCTTATCTGGAATTTTAACCGACTTTCAAAATTAATTGTATTCACGATATTTTGTTGCCCAATTAGTTCAATCGACTGAATTAACACGATTAATTTACTATTATATTATTTATCTCACTCAATTTCAAGCTTGAAATGCCTTGAGAGGTAACAACACACTAGTCAGCAGATCGTTTTTGAAGTATAAAGACACCAAAGGAGAGCCTTGAATATTATCAAATTTAATTTATCACAAAAACCAAAAAAAAAACACTAACACCTTCGTTCGATTCATAATTAAAACATGCCACAAGAATAAATGCTAACTTTAATTACATATCAATCTTATCTTTTCCTCGATATGAAAGCTTAATCAAAGGTTCCAGGTTTGAAAATATTATTTTTTCGAATAGCCAATTCTACTCGTCTCTTACCTCTTGAAATATTCAATAAATAGACATGATAGATGAAAGTGACTCTATAGTCCAACTACCCCACTGTATTTCACATAATTCAATGGAATTGAGCGATAACAAAGCTGCAAAGGGAATTTCAAAGGAATTGGTTTCTGAGTCTAATAAGCCATCTTCATTGCACTTAAAGGAAGTCCAAGATAAGTCTATTTTGCAGGATTCGCAAGCCCTACCATTATCTATAAAAAAAGAACCTAAATCGTTAGGATGTTATCTAAGGGAAGTTTTTAAGTTTGCTTTTAAAACAACTTCTGAAACTACTAATGAAGAAAATATAATTCAAGTTTCTGCAGAGGAAGGAATGACTATATCAAATCCACCAAGAAATAAATGGAGAATAATTTCTTTGTTCTGTTACATTTCGTTAGTTGGATGTTTGGATAGTTCACCAGGTGCTTTATTACCAAGAATTGAAGAATACTATAATATTAACTACACAATTGTTTCCTTGATTTGGTTAGGTAATGCACTAGGATTTATTACTATTGGCTTGATCTCTTTTAAATTAGAATACTGGATGACTAAAAGACAATTAATGTGTTGCGGTTCTTTATTTCAAATTATAATGTTCGCATTAGTGGCTCCAGGAACTCATTTTATTGTTGTTGTCGTTGGTTTTTATTTTGGTGGATTAGGTAGTGCTTTAGCATTATCACAGCATAATATTTTTCTAAGTAAGTTTAAAAATGCTTCACAACTATTGGGTTTTTATCATGGGTCTTATGGAATTGGAGCAACTATTGCACCAATTATTGCAACTGCTATGGTTGATGCTGGAGTGAAGTGGAGTTACTTTTATTTGATTTTATTAGGTCTGGTAGGTACAAACTTCATTAATCAATGGTTAGCTTTCAAACATGCTAACCAAGATCTTATTCCGTGGTATATCCATGATAAAAAGAATCATATTCTAACAAATTCCAATGAAAATCACAATATAGCTACAGATCAAGTAGATGTAATTAGTGAAGAGCATCCTGTATTAAAATCCAATGAAGATGTAGATATAGAAGAGCTTGTTTTAGATGATAATAATAATCATATTGAACTTAAAAGTCAACTAAGTCTTTCTTTAAGAAATCCTTTAACCTGGATTTGTGCACTCTGGGTGCTTTGTTATCAAGGAGGTGAAGTTGCATTACCAGGATTTATATTGACTTACATTGAAAATTATAGAGATGGATCCAAAACTTCCTCTGGATATATTGTTTCTGGATTTTGGGGTGGATTAACAATTGGTAGATTTTTCCTAGTGTCATTGTATCATAAATACATTGGAGATAAAAGAAGTGTTAGTATTATGACCGCAGGATCTCTAATTTGTTGTGCAGTTATTTGGGCACTACCTTTTGTTGTTGTAGAGGCCATTTTTGTAGCTATTTGTGGTACATTTGTTGGCCCTATGATACCTTTAATGCTAACAATTGCAACTAGAGTGCTACCAATAAACATTCAATTTATTTCAATGACAATAATGAGTGCATTTGGCTCATCTGGTGGAGCTATATTCCCGTTTATTGTCGGCTTAGTATCTCAAAAAGCAGGTGCATATGTTGTTTTACCATCGTTTATTGCATTATTTGTTGGAACTGGTATTTTATGGTTCTTGTTACCTAATCCAGATCGTACTGTTGTTAATCATTACTGGGAAAGACTATGGTAGTTTGGTTCAATGATACTTTTTGACTTTACTACTTTTTATTTGCATTTATATATTTAATCGTATTATTCATATTATTCATATTAGTCTATCAAAAAATATAAGTTTCTTTATCTTTAATTGTTCCGAAAGGTAATACCGCACCCTTGCACCGGAAGATCACAACTGACGCGCCTCCCCAGCCTGTTTTGAGCCCTCCACGTCACATCAAAACAGGATTTTATCGATTTGAATTCCACTTTCATACAGACGTGAAGTTCCCAGACTACTACTAATACTACACCAGTCTATATTCTGGAAGTTTAAGCGTTGTTTAAATTAAAATAATATCAATAACATGCCTGATCATAACGGCAAACCTGCCATATCAATTACCCCTGCCTCCGATGGATTTGATCCAAACACCTCAACACAGTCAGTCTCTTCAACTACAAACATTCAAAATGATTCATCATCAGAAGTCATACATAATAATTCAAGTCACCTCTTAGATGAGCCCAAAATTAAAGCTATTTTGATTGCTGATAACTCCCTGGAAATTCTTTTGGCCAAATTAAAAGAATCCATTAAATCTTGTGATGAGTTTTCGAATTACTTAAAAAGAAAACATACTTATGAAGATTCTTATATTACAAATTTGAAGAAAAATTCAGTCAATTGTAAAAATTCAATCAAATCAAACAATAGAGTTGTTAAAGGTTCATTCATTGAGTCCTTAGACAAAATAATCTCATTTGATGATAGAATAGTTAAAGATGTTAGAGCACCTTATGTTAAGGCGTTATCTAAAATGCACGATGAATTGGTTTCTTTATCTTCAAACTTTCATAGACTAAGGAAACAGTTAAAAGAAGAAGGATTTAGAAAAGAAAAAGAAGTTTCTGATTCTATTCAACTAGCTGAAAAATCAAAGTCTAAATATTATTCTCTCTGTAGCGATTTAGAAAAATTAAGAAACTCCGATCAAACTTCGAAAAAAATCACTTTACAAGGTAGAAAAACTGGATCACAACAAGAGGAAGATTTAACCAGAAAAATTCAGGCAGCAGACCAAGACTATAATAAAAAAGCAAATTTGTCACAAAAACTGAAAAATAATCTTATAGATCAAGTTAGACCGACCCTTTCAAAAAGGCTTCAAGATCTTATTTTGGAAATAGACAATGCATTACAATTACAGCTTTCAAAATTTGCCATTTTTAATGAATCTTTAGTAATAGGAATGGGTAATCAACTGATTCCAATATCTTCAAAAAGTCAATCTATGAAATCGGTTTCGGTTTCTGTTGACATTGAAAAAGCCCTTTATGATTATTTGAAGAATTCAAAACTTCAGAAAAAAGCTATTTTTATTCCGATCCAATATAACAAGCACCCACTCTTTAATAAAACTCCATTTGGTGCTGTGGGTCATTCATCACAACAGTCATCTCAAAACCATAATAAATCGGCCACAGTAACATCTCAACCACCAATGCCAATACCGAAATATAACAACAATTCTTTAAATGGATCTGGACAACCTAGTATGGTTGAATCAGCAATATCAACAACAACATCCAATACATACGTCAATAATACGCCAGGAGCAACACCATCATTACCTAATCAGTCAAACTATCTATCTTTGGATCCACGATCACCAGTAGCATCGACTCCTTCAACACCCGCATTAAATGGTCCAAGAGCTTTTGATACTTCAAAAAATATGAGTGCAGATAACTTGTCCATTAATTCAGGAAATGTTAATGGGTCACAATCTGCTGGTTTACTTTTTGGAAGGCCACTTGAATTAATACCACATGATGAAGAGATGGTTCCATTGTTTGTTAAACGTTGTATATCATTAATTGAGAAATATGGTCAACATTCAGAAGGTATTTATAGATCTTCACCAAATAAAGCTAAATTGGAAGAATTAAAGCTCCAAATAGATAATGATCCTAGTAATTTACAATTACTTGATCCTCCAGATCCAAACAATGTCACAAATGATTACGTTTTTGTACTTGCATCTTTACTGAAGAGATTTTTCAATGACTTACCAGATCCGCTACTAACCCAAGCACAAGCAGAGAATTTCTTCAAGACTGGCCAAATTGAAGACCAAGCTATACTACGTGGTCAATTACATCGTATCGTTTTTGAATTGCCAGATGCCAACTATTTTACCCTAAGAGATTTATTGTTTCACTTTTATAATATCTCACAGATTCCACAAGTTAGAATGAATGTGAAAAATATAGCTATTGTTTGGGCACATAACTTATTAGGACATGTTACTTATAGTAAGGAAGATTTGAATGTTCAGCAACATGTTATTGAAGAGTTGGTTCTGGCTGCTCATGATATATTTAATCCTAAAGATGATTGAATAAGTTATTGTTAGTTGTATTTTTCTTGGCTTCCCTTTTTGTTTTGGAATTATATTGCTTTTGTTTTAGAGAGTATCCTGCATACCTTTATTTCAAACAATTATTTTTTGGAGGCTTTACGTTTTTAGTCTTGTTTATTTTTTCTTATATAATTTTCTTCGTAAAATAGTTCTAGATAATACAAACAAATTTCAGTTTTCTATGTTGTTATTTGTTATTTGATATTCATTTCCACTTTTTATTTTACTTGCTCTTAACTTTCGCTCCTCCTAAGATGTGATTTTCGCCATCATTTAGGTTTTGAGATCTTTTCTTCTTCCCTTCTTTCCCCAACTTGTGTTAATGATTATTTGCAATATTCTAGTCAAAATAGTCATACTTTGTATTATCTTGATACGCCACTCCTCGAGCACTTCGCCACTTTGGTTGCTTCCGCTTTTGTACGCCTCTTATATTCCCATATTACGAAAAACAAAAAGCAATGGTTATATAACAGATATAGGCATCATATAAAAACCCACTTTTCTAAAATTTACTTACTTATATAAGAATGGATAATAAATCAACTAAACATAGTAAACTAAGTAAGCTTCTAAGTAAGCTTCTAAATTTCTTGAGTTGTTCCAAAAACAGAGCCCTGAAATTTTATTTGCTGTACCTCATTGTGACAGACAAACTCCGAGACGGATTTTTTTTTCCTTGAAGGAGGACCGGTTTTAATGTATCTAACCCCGCCTAATTCCTATATTTCGAATTTTCCCGATGTTCTTGTGAAAGTATAAGTGGAATATCCAAATAAATATTGCTTGGCAATATAAATATATAGTTAGTTCTCACAAATGTGTAATTTATAAGCCTGAATTTTCTGGATAATGGCAATTTTTCAAGCTCGCAGCTTGATTTCAAATCAAACGGTCTTCATTTTCGGCTTTCGCATCATTAGTATACAAGTATAAATAAGCTTAGAATTCCTTATATTTTACTTTTCTATAGTTCATATTTGAATAAAATTAATTATATTGAATAAATAAAGAAGAAAAATACACATGTGGTCAATAATACATAAGATTACCCATTTGGTTCCGATGGAGAAAAGAAGCAAGACCTTTTCATTTGCAATCAGTTTGGTAGCAGTAACGCTAGACAACTTGAGTGTTTCGGGGGCCATGGTTTCAACAACCAGTGTTCAAAAGCATTTCAATGCAAGCTCTGTTGATGCTACTTGGGTTATTTCAGCATATGCTTTGACATTAGGTTCATTTATTTTACTTGCAGGTAAATTGGCAGATATCGTTGGTCCTCATATAGTTTTTATGTGGGGGACAGGGTTTATGGCTTTATTTTCTTTAATCTGTGCTGTTATTGAAAATTCAATTATTGCTCTGATTGTTTTTAGAGCACTTCAAGGTATTGCTGGTGCAACTTTAATTCCTTCTGGTGTTGCATTAATGGGTAGTTATTATGGCAATGAACCAGAGAATATGGGAAGAGCAAATAGAGCTTTTTTACTTTCAGCTACTGGTGCATTTGGCCTTGGTACAGTTTTAAGTGGGGCATTTGCATTGACCGACATTGGATATAAAGCATTTTTTTATTTTACTTTTGCTGTTGCTTTAATTGCTTTTGTGTTACTTTTATTTTTTATGGTTCCTCCAGATAGAACTGAAGCTCACTCAAACTTAAAATTGGCTGATCTTAATTATGCTGGTGTGATTCTTTTTGTTGGGGGATGTTTATTGATAATTTTGGGATTAACAGAAGGTGGTGATACTTGGAAATCTCCAAAAGCTTACATTACTTTGCCTGTGGGTTTTCTTATGGTTCTTTCAGTCATTGGATTTGAAACTTTATATATCAGAAAATATAGAAAAACACATTCTAATCAGATTCCTGTTCCAGAACTGAAGACAATAAATACAACTGTTGAAACAAATACAGTAGATGGAACTTCATCTGACTTATCAATTGAAACAGATTCAAATAAGTTAGAAGATAAAACTCTTTCAAAAATAGATTGGAGATTAAGAATGGATTATTTATTCCCTCCTGAAATTAATTCTATTCCAAATTTTTATGTTTTTTTAATTCATGTTATTAGTGGTTACATTTCATTTTCTGTTTTAATGACCGGTTTATTTCAATATCATCAATTTGTTGATCATGACTCTACACTTATTTCTGCACTTAAAACTTTTCCACTTTCTGTTGGTATTGTGACTGGCGCAATATCTTATCGTGATTTTATTGTTAAGAAGATTGGTACAAGATATTTCTTAATAATTTGTTCAATATTTGAGCTTGGAAGTGCAATTTGGTTTACTAGAATAAATTTTAGAGTCGACAAGAGTTACTTTAAATTTGAAATTATTAGTGTATTTCTTCATGGGCTTTTTATTAATTGGTTTTTTGACTTCTTTTTAGGATCTGTAATGAGCAATACTCCAACACATTTACAAGGTTGCATTGCTGGTATTTATTGGACATTTGGTCAACTAGGGCTTGCATTAGGTGATGGTATCTTCACTTCTATTGTTGGTAGTTTGGGGCCAGTCTATTCATATGATGAGAGAAAGTTAATGCAAGACAATATAGTTAAAGGCTTATATTTAAGTGTTGCGGTTTGCGCTATTTCTTTAATAGTATCTATATTTGCCAAAGATACTGATAGTAAAAAAGAAGAACCAAAAACTAACCAAGCTAATACTGATATTGAACAAGCAGGAAAAAATTAATTTTTCCCTAGTTGGTTTATGAGATTTTCCATATTTATTATTAAGCTCTGTTATAATTTAATTTTATACTTTTTCTACACATTTTATACTCTCAATTCAATACAATAACTACCGCTACCATTCAAAGAGAGATCTAAGCGGCATACATCTATCGCACAACTTATCTTTACCCTAAGTATAAAGTCAGGTGAGAAACCTCATTTGGCCAATTGTTTCAGGTATCAGCTTTCCATTCAATGCCCACATGACTATTAATAAAGAATTCATATCAAATTTTATTGGAGTTCTAGTCTGCGAGAGAACATCTGATTCTCTAAAAGAGTATGGAAGTTTTGGCGACCAAGCCATAGCTTTGTTCAAAAAACTTGGTCTGACAGAATAGCAAGCAATATGATATTTTCTTAGATCAATTTCCAACTAATGAAGAACTTCAATATTGTAGGGGACTTCCTATAACTGGCTCGAAATATAACCCTTATTCTAAAGAATATCCATGGATTACTCATCTAATTGACTTTGTTAAAACATGTTTGGAGCTAAATTTTCCTATAGTGGGATCATGTTTTGGGCTTCAAATATCTAATATTGCATTAGGTCTAAAAGCTGAAAGAAATTTCAATGGATGAGAATTAGGGTTGACTGAAATTGAAGTCAATCCGTTTCCAGAATTGAAGAAGTTTGCAACTCATAAAGACATGTTAACATATAACATTATGCAAGTCTATAGAGACCAGGACATCATAGATGATGATAAAAATCAGTTACCTGAAGGTTACTACAATGTTGGATCTTCAGAAAAATGTAAAGTTCAAGGTCTTTACAAGCCAGAAAAGTTGTTAACTTTTCAAGGTCACGCGGAATTCTATACTGATCATGGAAACAAATTAGTCCGAAATGTTGTTAATCGTTTTCAAATGGATGAAAAAGTTTATAGCAAAGCTGTTGAAAGGTCTAAATCTTCTTCCAATGATGGTGAACATTTAGGTACTTTTATGGTGTATATTTTGAAAAAGTATCAAGACTAGCATTTTACATTTATAATTTATAATTGTAATGCTTAGTTTATCCGAAAACCGAGAATATAATACAAGAAGACTCATTCATGAACGCCGAGGAGAGCCCCACATTTTTAGTTTTTTTTTTCCAACTTGTAAATTGCATTTCAACTCGTTTATATCAAGTTTTGATATATATTTTTTATAGTCAACAGCTTACATAGAAAAATCTTTTTTAGTGGCATGGTTCATTTATAGGAAATTTTACTGCATTTCACCAAGTAAAGAAACAATCACAGATGTAAAGGATCTCAAATAACACAGAAGATATAAATTTTGTTTTTACACATTGTCTATATAAAAGAGAAAAGGTTAGGAAATGAAGATGAAAAGCACGAAACTAACTATTATTCAAACTCACTTTGTATAGTAACATCTTTTATTCCATAAGCCTGCAAGCATTCTCTTAAGATACTCGTTGTATGATAAATATCTCTCAAATCTTTACATTTTAGGCACACAGTTAATGATCCGACAACAATCTTTTCATTTAAGCTCCATAGATGAAAGTCTCTGATACTACTAACATCAGGAACTAGTTCAAGGTCGTGCTGAACTTCAATTAAGTCTATATGGCTTGGAGTGGTTTGCAGTAAAATTCTACAGGTCTTTTTGAGCAAGGGTATTGCGGTAAAGAAAATGAATGTCGCCAAGAACAGAGTCATAATGGAATCTGTATAATGTCTCCATTCAAAATCTGTTTTCCATATGAATAGAGCAGCAAAAATAACTCCAATGTTACCCAGAGCATCACCCATAACATGTAAGAAAACACCTTCAATGTTTAAAGATTTTGACTTACGATGCTCCATAGTATTTTCTTGAGACTTTATATAATGTTGATGAGATATATGAATATTGTCTTCTTCTGGAGCACTAATTGAATTCAAACTATCTGTAGATTCTGAACTTGATGGTGATGAAACTGTTTCAAAAACTGATTCTTTATTTTCAAGCAAGGGAGAATCAAATAATTTGAGATCTGATTCTACTAAAGTTTCCTCAATCCCGTTATGAAGATGATTATGCACATGTTTAATTGAAGCATGTGGATTATGTTTATTTTGATTATCAAACTCGGTTTTATGAGAATGAACATGTTCATGACCACAGTGATGCTCTGGATTTTTGTGCATCTCAATGTCATAATGGGAATCATTCGTTTCATCAAAAGAAAAACCATGTGTATGAGCGTGACCGTCATCATTTGAACCATGAGAATGTGAATGTCCATGTTCATGAAATAAAAACAAACCAATAATGTTGGAAGTCAAACCTAAAGCACCCATGGCCAAAACCAATACAGGATTGGAAATTTCAGGAGGATCTATAAGTCGTTGCCCAGCATGAATAATCAAGGTAATGCAAAGAGTTAATAAAGAAACAGCATTAATTAAAGCACCTAAAATTTCAGCTCTTTTCCATCCAAATGTATACTGTGAGTCTGGTTGTCTATTTTTTGATGTTTTGACTGCCCATAGAGCAACTAATAATGAAGCAATATCATTTAAAACATGAAAAGCATCTGCTAATAATGCCAAAGAGTTTGTCAAATAACCTATTATAATTTCGGAAAAGAAAATGACTGAGTCCAGTGTTAAAAACAGTATAAGTCTTATTTCTTTGCTTGATAGCTTCATCGCTTGGATTATCTTTTAGTGTAAATCAATAATGTATCACTAACAATGATAATATCTATTGGTTGACTTATCTTTTCAAAATTCGGCAACTCACAGCCTATTTAAACTCTCAATTATAATCCATCAATGTTTAAAAGAGCAGTAATTTTTGGATTTGCCAAGAGTTCCTCTTTAATTAATCCTCTCTTTTTTTTGATTTTCTCTATTATCAACGTCGGTCAGCGTCTGTTTTATTTATCTCCTCATAAAGATGGCCAATTCCAAACTCAGATAAGAAGGCAAGTATTATTTATACAAGAAATATAGAATTGAGCTGGAGTATTAATAACAAACACAGGGTCTTTTCTCTCAAAGACCCTTGCAGACCCGTGTTTTCACCCACATGTTTAGCTTGTTCTGAATTAATCCTACAACGTGGGTTTCCCGGCGGTGCTCTATGGTTTCAGTTTCCGCTCTCTTTTTGAAATTACGTAATATGTTACGTCAGCAAGAACAAATAAAATTTGAGCTGACCTGTTAGGATTTCGATCCCTTTTACTTGCACGTTTACATTTGGAATCATCTTTTTTCTTTAAACAAACATTTCATTATTGACATACTAGTGCATTTTTTACAATAAATAATTGTAAAGCTTAAAAATGGTGCAATTTTCCAAAATAAATCAGCTTTCATCCACAACCCAATGTGACGATTCTTTGAATCTATATATAGATACTATACGCTCTCTCCCTAAACAAGACCAGTTGTTAATATTTGCCTACACATTACAGGAAACACCAATAACTTACAAGAATGTTTTAGAATTCATAGATACTATTAAATTATTTAGTGATCATCCTTTAGTTTCAATTAAATTTTCCGAACCTCTCGTTTATGTTAAACTTCTTTTAACTAAAGATGTTAAATTGAAGTTCAAATGTACAACCACTCAATTCATTTCCAATAAAGAAATAATGATTTACTTAGCACAGCTACAAATAAATCAAGTAACTTTAAGTAATAAATCATATTCTTATCAACTTTGGAATTCTCAAGGTGTCGAAGAGGAAATGAGTGAATGCTTTCAATTATTCCAAATTTTCCTCCAATTACTAGACCTTTTTAAAAATCCTGGTCTTAAAGTGGAATTTAAGTTTGATCAGATGTTCCTTGAAACTCGTTTACTATGGTTTAACCAAATCACTCACGTCGCATGTCATGATACGAACGTTAGTGTTGATAAATTTGTTAGAGTTTTAATGAACTTGAAAAATTTCGACAATTTGAAAGTTTTAAAATTTCAACTAAGAAATCCAGACCTTGTTAAAGTTTGTTTAATATATGCTTCTCAATTGATCAAAATTGAAAGAGTCTGTTTTGAGTTTGTTGATGAATCTCCAATCAATAAACAAATTTTGGAATCGATGAAACAATCCAGATCATTTAAAGTGGAATTTAAAGTCACCTATGCTAAAACAACTGTGAACTGTGACACTGTTGACTTTTACTCGGCCGGAAATGGTGAATGCCTAACTGTTAATGATACCAACTCAGATTTTTCCTTGTTACCCGAAATTAATAACTTAAGAATTGGGATAATTAATTCTAAAAATCTTAAAGGTGTCACTTTGAGGAACGCCTCACTTGATCAGCTTCAAATCGGTGCATATCACTGCTCAAATTTAGACTTGACTGGGCTCACTAGACTTTCATCATTGATTTTTAAAAAAGAAAATGTTTCTTTAAATGCTGTTACCTTTGAACACCTGCCTAGTTCAATTACGAATCTTTCAATTCCTGAAGCATTCATAAACCCTGAGCCAATTGAGAAATCTTTATCCTTGCCTAAGTACTTACAAACTTTAAGCATACCAGCTAAGGAAATTTCCAAATTTAACTTTTCAAACTGTTTACATTTATCTAATCTATGTTTGAAAATTCCCAGTGGAATAGTTTTTGAAAATAGTAGATACTGGAATCACTTACCAGATACATTGACTACACTACTAATTACTTCCGGTAATAGACATAAATCAAAGAATTCGAACAAATCAAAATACATTTCCAGCACTTCAATACCATACTTCCATCAAAACGCAACTGAAAAAGTATTTGGGATCAACATTGATAAGAGATATAAGACATTGAATATCAGTATGGTTTTAAATGGTGGCGGTGCTATATGCATTAACACAGACTTTATAGCTTTACCTGAATTAAGGAATGTTTCTTGCTGGTCCAAAATTGATATCCATAATGATCTGAAACTTCATCTACTTGTTAATAAATCAAGCAATGCCGAATATCCAGTTGTTTTATGCCCAAGAATATTGCTACATAATGTTATCGTTTCCAACAGCAACTTTAACGGTAAAAAGTTTGAAGTTTGTGAAATACCTTCTGATTACAGTGTAGTCTTACTTGTTAACAAGAAGATACATGGAAAGAAGTATGTGTTTCATGAATTTTAACTGACCAATCACTTATACTTTTTTATTATTATGATATATCAATTATGAGTTTACTTTTCCTTTGTTCCGCCATCTTTTACCTTTTCTAGCATATGATAGCTGAACTATTTGTTTTTTTCTATGCATTACAAAGAATTATACATTTGACATTTATCTTTACATAAAATTTATTACTCATTTACTCATTTACTCATTTATTCATTATTTACTTACTATATACTCATTATTTACTCATTATTTACCATAAAAATACATAAATCTTTTCATGAAATTTCTGTAAAATGAAGGAAAATATAATGTAAAAAATCAACGATATGTTTGAAATCTTAGCTTGTGACAATATGCTCTTTAAAATAAAAGTACAACAAAGTGATTTGGGCCTCTTCTCAAATTGCCAAAAAAACCAAAAATCCTGGTAAACTGAACAGCCATGTGTTCATTTTGTTAATGGTTTTTTAGAATGGAATCAGCAGTGGTCTTTTATGTTTTTTTATGTTTTGACTCTGATTCAAGAAAAACTTAGTCAATGACTGTCTGATATTTCCAAACATACTTCAGTTGGGGTTTTGATTATGCTTGGTGATAGAAACAGATAAAAAATAGTATTAACCCAGTAGCCGTACCGTATTTGGATTCGATATTATTGCCGTCTTGAATAAAATCATGATGTCAAGTAACTGAAGAGTTTAATAACCTATCTTTAGGTGAAACACAATATTAAGAACCAGTCCAAGTTTCTAGTGAAATTACCTGACGGAGAAACCAAGGTACTATGAAGGTAAGACCAAAATACAGAACAAAACTGCTAAAAGCATCAACATAATAATACCACTAACTATGCATGTGCAGTTTCAACATCCAAATATTCATAGTTTTCTGAGCAACCATCATTAGCCAAAGTTTCTGCCATTTCATTTCCATGAGATCCATCAAAAACAAAAACAAACTCAATATCACCCCAACCTTGAACACTGTAACAAAAATTAACAACATTGATGTACTCAAGACATTTCTTAATCAAACCAGAATTCTTAATTGGCTTTCCATTTGTTCCCTTCCACCCTAATATTTCCCATTTTTTGTAAGAGCTAGTAAGACAATCAATGGCATATTTTGAATTTGTATTAATTCTATATTTAGTAGTAGCCATACCTAAATCCGTCAATATTATACACATTAACACTTCTCTGATTGCAATCAATTCAGCAATTTCTTTAGTTGGATCATCACATTTTATATGAATGGCTTTATTTCTGTCATCACCATCTTTAAAAAATATTCCAACTCCAGCATGCCGTAAACCCTTTGAATGATTGTTTTTGAAAACACCGTCTGCGAAAACATCTGTTAAACTGAATGAGCTGGAACTAATACTAGAAACTGTTATTTTGTCTGGAACTACTTTTACAAAGCACCTATTTGGAATATAATAAACCTCTGGACCTCCTTCAAGTGGTATCATTGAACTAACTCCAGGAATAAACCAATCTGTTCCCCAATACAATAAAGTCTGATTCTCATTTATAGCTGGTAAGATTCCGTCTAAAGAAAGTTGCTTCCCAATTATATTGGAATATCCTGGAGCATACCATGCTAATCTATGAACAACTTTTGTTTCACCTTTTGTTGATTTCAGTAACAGTATCAAGTATTCAAAACCTTTAATTGTCACATTGATTCTTCTTTTCTCTTGTGTATTCATTGTCATTCTATATGACTGAGAATCAGATAATAATTGTAAATCATGAATAAAATTTGGATTTCCGAAAACACATCTGTCTGATTGAAGATCATAGGCAACTCTATCGACTCCTGTATAGAGTTTAGAGACTGTTGCTAAACTTGATCGTTGAACTAATTCTTCTATTGGATCAGACATATGCTGTTATACCTTGGTTTTAAGGTTTAAATAGTAAGTAACGAAAAATATTCAAGGTTTGAATGAAGAAACTCTCTTATCTCAAATCATTATTAACATTCCTTTGGTATCATTTTTGGTTTTTGATCTCCCCTAAATGTATATGTAAATTTTTTATTTTTCAGTTTAGTCCCAACTGACACAAACCAAAATTTAAAAACATAACGAATTAATGACCTCTTTCAATGATCATAAATTTGAAGTTTTTAAAATCTATTCCTATTAATTTAAGATCGACTGATTCTTCATTAACACAGAATAGATATATGATATCAAAGGGCATGTAAAGTGGGAGTTTTAACCTGATATTTAACCGTAAAAAAAAACTACAGTATATGTATTTTCACCTATTTTATGGGATATCGCTTAGCCTATCAAGATAAATTTAATAACTCACAATAGACTTCAGATAATAGTTAGTCAAACAAAAGAAATATCCCATTGATGTAATTTAAAATAGGAAATTAGGAAACCAGGATAAAGCCATGAGGAAGTACCAAACTTCATACAATCACACCACACAGGATAAAGGAAATAATCATCCAATTCAAGTTTATATTAATGTTTGTTACATACTTAATAAGAAATCACATAACTAAGAATTAAATATAATTGATACAATTTATAGATAGTCTCGGGGTAATTCTCACAACTGGGTTATTTGAGCGAGAAATATATTACAAATTAAAAATTATTACAAATAAAATGAGAAACGATTTCACTGATTGTGTCTCTTCTTTTGAATTACTAGACATCAAAAACTAAATTATATATTTAAATTTATGACAATGGCAGGATTAGTATGTTCAAACTTTATTCAAAATCATTATTCATCTTGTAAAATTGGCAACGGCTTAAGTTGATATGGCAACTAGATACTAACTTATAAACTTATTATTCAATTCTATTAGGCACACCCAGCATTTGGAATGGCAGGACTTACCATAGTTGGTGGTATTATGGGATACTATAAGAAAGGTTCCAAACCATCATTAATTGCCGGATGTGGATTAGGTGCAATTTATTTAACCTCAGGTTATTTATTACAAGAAAATAAAGAATATGGTGTTCATACTGCATTATTCGCTTCTTCAATTTTATTAATTGCAGGCTTATCAAGATCAATTAAATCTCAATTTAAAAAACCTGTTCCTTTAGGTTTATTAACTTTAGGTTTATTAACTACCGGTTTTTACTCTAAGAAATATGAAGAATTTTATATGTAACTAACTTAAGATTTGATTTAAACTTTTGCTTATCCAATGATGCCTCACAATAGAGGTATCAATTTTTTCAAAACTTGTAACTTTTAACTCTTTGTTTTGTATATATCTTTTAAAGTTTACACAGTATTTATTATTTATGAAAAGTTGATTGCAACAGTAAAATGTCATACAATTGTTAGTTTTACAACTTTCTTTTTTTTAGTAAATCTTGATTGAAACAAAAAGAAGAAGAAATAAGACAGGTATATAGTATGACGCAGTGAATCTAATGATAATAAAGTATTAATTAATTGTATAACTTTATTCTAAACCAGACAGATATTTCAACACATTAGATGGTTCAGTAACAACACTTGAAACATTATCAGGTTCAATGAATTCTTTAACAACACGACCATTTTCATCAATTGCTAGGCAGAATCTTTTTGAACGTTTATTACCAAAGAATTCTTCAGCATCAAATAATAAATCTAAAGAACCAATAAATTCACCTTTTGGATCAGCTAAAAATGTAACATTATTTGAATCATCAGGAATTAAACCTTCATTAGTAAAAGAATTTTTCCAAGCATGCATAACAAATGCATCATTAACAGCAACAAAAATTATTTTTGAATAACCATGTGATATGAATTTTGCTAAATTTGAAACATATTTTGAAACTGTTGAATCAGTACAAGTTGGAGAAAAAGCACCTGGAACACCAATAATTAACGATTTTGTAGTCAATTCACTAGATAAATCAATATTATCACCTGGATTTTTTTCAAACAATGGGAATTTAGTTGGAATTTTATCACCTGTTGAGATAAATCTAGAACTGGTGGCGAAACGAGAAGCTGCTGGGACAACTCTAATTGAGGATTTTGACAGTAAAGAGAACATTAAGAAGTAATTATTATAAGGGAGAGATATAGATTAATTTAACAATTAAGTACAAGAAGACAAGAAGAAAAGAAGAATAAGAGAATTGAAGTGAAGTGAGAAAACAACCTATGCTATTAAATTGATAAAATCAATGACCCGGAGTCATTTGAATCACAGCCATCTTAATCAAGACCCGGCAATTGGCTCAACACCTGTGCGGCGCTGGTCACGTGGCACTCGCGAGAGTCGGCCTCCACAAATTTAGCAACGACGCGCCCATCGTCCACAGCGATGACAAATCGTTTGGAGCGGGGCGAGCCGAACGACGCAATGGATTCTTGATTTAGCATACCTAGTTGTGAGACAAATTGGCCCATTGGGTCTGATAAAAAGGCAACATTCGGATGATGGGGAACTATACCTAAACTATCTCTCCACGCAGACATCACAAATGGATCATTAACAGAAACAAAAATCAGTTCGTTGAATCCTTTAGAAACAAAATAAGGCGACAATTTCACATAGTTAGCCACTGTTTCTTCTGTACAAGTTGGAGAAAACGCTCCGGGAACACCAATCAACAACACTTTTTTACCTTGTAATTCTCTTGTTAAGTTGACTATTTCACTTGGAGTTTTATCAAAAACTGGTATATTAGTTGGAATACTACTACCAATTTCAATGTTAGATGTAGAGACACCTTGATGGATTGATCTGTATCTGTATCTTGATCTACTAGCGGCAATTATTGTAGCTCTTGATGAAAATACACGTGCAGACGTAAGTAAAGAAGATTTTAAAGTAGTTGAAAGTAAAGACATATTATAGTTATGATTAGTTAAATAGTATTATTAATGAATTGATAGAAAAAACTCAAGTTAATCTGATTTTATATACATTGAAAGTTAAAGGAAATAAGGGTGGCTTTTATAGTTGAATGATAAACCGCAAGATGCGTTTAGCTTGGAAACATGACCTCAGAAAAGCCGCCGAGACGAATGGAATGGTGGGATTTTGTGGGGAGTGGGGGAATCACCTAGTAAAATTTTAGCATTTCAATATTATTATGGAACCACTTGCCATCGACTTCTTCGGAGTTTAATTGGATATCTCAAATTGGACGCCAGAGACGATCCAATATTATATGATGATTATCCCGTGGTCCATCCAATAGCACAGAGATAGGGGTGGGGTTTGAATTGAGTTGAGTGGAGGAGGGACTCTGGAGGGACGGCGGGATGATTCAGGGTGACTCAGGACTCAGGATGATTCAGAGAACGGCGAGGCGTCGATTGCGTCGATGGACCGCCCCGGAAAGAGAACTCGTTATACCTCGATCGACGCCAACTGGGTCTGTTTGCAGTTTTCAATTAGAGCCAGTCCATCAACTTGAACAATTACAACGTCACACTCTTTATCTTCTATGACACTTCCAATTATTCCTCTGCTGTTTGGAATAACAAATCTACTGGCTACAATTGAATCATTTTTAACAAAGCATCTGCTTTTAATAACTTTGATTCCATTTTCTGGTAATGTCATTATTTTGAATATACTTTTCTTTGTATCTTTTTCATTTTTATTAGTGTTAATTAATCTTGTAGTTGAGAGTGATTCAACTTTCAAAAATTCATAACAAGATAATCCATTGCCTATCCCTACTCCTAAATATTTCGCATAACTTTCTTTTAATGCCCAATACTGACTTATCATTTCAATATCTTGATCTAATTTATCTATTTGATGATTTAATTTATTATCTAAATATTCCTTTTCTTTCAAACTAAAGATATCTTTGAAATCTTTGTTATAGAAGTTAGTTAATGAGTGTGGTGTTATTGGCTTTGAGATAAAATTTGAAATATCTTTTGGGTTTGCTAAATCAATCCCCAATTCACAGCCATTCAAAAATTTGGAGTTTGATGATTTGAATTTGATTGCAATGGCTATTATATCTTTTTCATCGCTTAAATTAAATGCTTTAATTCCTAAACTGGATGATGATAGACTTTCTTCTTTAACATTTAGTAAATATGGTTTACCAAATTCACCTTTACTCATTTTGATATCGTTAAATTGAATTATCTTCCCGTTAAGACAACT
Organism: Ambrosiozyma oregonensis (nom. inval.); assembly: GCA_003706315.3. NCBI lineage: Eukaryota > Fungi > Ascomycota > Pichiomycetes > Pichiales > Pichiaceae > Ambrosiozyma > Ambrosiozyma oregonensis (nom. inval.). Next base: position 135,488 of record PPKY03000033.1, read on the forward strand.
CAATATAAAAGGTAAAAACATTGAATTTAATAACTTTAAAATTCTATCTTCTTGAAATTTTAAATTATTCAATCTTAATCTTTGTTTCAAATTTAAATTTCGTGTTAGTAGTTCCCAATTAAAATCATCAGTTATAATCTCTTTTAAAGATGAGTTTTCATGCAAATTGATATAAAAAACATAAGTTTTATCTATTTTTGGGTCTACCTGAAATTTGAATGATTCCCAAATACTATCCAATGCAATTTCAAAGCTCATCTGATATAATGATAAAATATTATGAAAGAAATGAGTGAAGTCTCTAAAATTGTCATATTCAAAAAAAAAAAGATACGCGTAACCTCTTTCTCTATTTCCCATTTCCCACTCCACTTCCTACAATTTCGTTTACTTGATTTTCTTTCATTACATTGGGAATTTTAAAAAAAAGTTGATGATATTATAAATGGCAAGTCCCTCTCGAATAAAACCGTTATCCAAAACAGTAGTTAACAAAATAGCAGCTGGTGAAATTATTATTGCCCCATCAAATGCCATAAAAGAGTTGCTAGAAAACAGTATTGATGCCAATTCAACATCAATTAATATAGTTGTTTCACAGGGAGGTTTGAAAAATATAACGATATCAGATAATGGATCTGGAATTAATAAATCTGATTTGGATATTCTATGTGAACGTTTTACAACTTCAAAATTACAATCATTCGATCAGTTGCAGAATGGTTCAATTGTAACTTATGGTTTCAGAGGTGAAGCATTGGCATCAATCTCTCAAATTTCCCATTTAACTGTAATTACCAAGACTGAAGCTGAAGATGTTGCTTGGAAAGCCGTTTATATTGATGGGATATTAAATAAAGGTGGCGCAAAACCAATTGCTGGTAAACGTGGTACTACATTAATCATTGATGATTTGTTTTATAATGTTAAATCTAGATTAAGAGCTTTGAGAAATCCTAATGATGAATATGCTAAAATTGTTGATGTTGTTTCAAAATATGGTATTCATACAAACGGTGTTGGTTTCACAATTAAAAAAAATAGTAGTTCAAATAATGATTTAATTATTAGATCTAATCAATCAACAAAAGATCGAATTAAAATAGTTTATGGATCAACAGTATCAAATGAATTAATGGATATTAAATTAGATTCAAATTTAGATATCGGGTTATTTGGTTGTGAAGGAATGATCACAAATTCTAATTATTATAATAATAAAAAAAGAACTCAACCTGTATTTTTTATTAATGGTAGATTGGTTAGTTGTGATCCTTTAAAAAGAGCAATATTTCAGTTATATTCAGTTTTTTTACCTAAAGGTCATTCACCTTTTATTTATTTAAGTTTAAAAATTAATCCAGTTAATGTTGATGTCAATGTTCATCCTACTAAACGTGAAGTTAGATTTTTATTTGAAGATGAAATCATTGATTACATTGTCAGACAAATTGAAGAAACTTTGAATTCTCAAGATTCAAGTAGAAAATTTGTAACTCAACAAATCTTACTTCCAAAAAGAAAATTAGATGATGAATTGATTACAAACGATTATGATTCACCTTCACAACTAGAATCTAATCAACCGCCTAAAAAACAGTTAAAAAGTATTAGCTCATTTAAAAAACCTTATGAACATAAATTAATTAGAACAGATTTCAAACAACAAACTTTATCTTCAAAATCTTTAAATAGTTCAATCATTAAAAACTCAAATGTTGGATCATCGCAGTATGAAGATGGGAATGATCAAGCTCAAAAACAAAATGGCAGTGAAACTTTGATTAATGATATAACTTTGAATTCAAATGAATCATCACATATTGATACTACAAAAAAAAGAGTGAAAGTTAATTTAAAATCAATCAATAAATTAAGAACACAAGTTGAAAATTATACTTCACCATCAATTACAAAAATTCTTTCACAACATACATTTATTGGAGTAATTGATTATAATAAAAGATTACTTGCAATTCAATCTGGTTTAAAAATGTTTATGATTGATTATGGTGCTGTTTGTAATGAATTATTTTATCAAATTGGATTATCTGATTTCAATAATTTTGGTAAGATTAAATTAAGTCAACCAATTAATGTTCGTCAAATGTTATCAAAAATCTACGATGATGATGAAACAATTAAAATGATTGGTAAAAATATTGGGAATTTAAAACCAATTGAAGAAATTATTGAACTGTTTCATAATATGAAGGAAATGTTTGAAGAGTATTTTTCAATAGAATTTACCTCATCTGAAGAAGATGGATTACAATTAATTTCTTTACCATTGTTAATTGATGGATATTTGCCTAGTTTGAATAAATTATCATTGTTTTTATTTAGATTAGGAAACAGAGTTAATTTTGATGTTGAACAAGAATGCCTTGGTGGGATATTAAGACAAATTGCACTTTTTTACATACCTCCAAGTTTACCGGATCAAACTGATGATAATTTAGATGAAAATGTTAAAAAAACTATTGATGAAGAAAAGAATAAAATGAAAATTGTTTTAACTGATCTATTGTCTCCCATCATTAAAAAACGTTGTTTAGGAACTCAAAATTTAGTTAGAGATATTATGGAGTTGGCTGATTTGCCTGGATTATATAAAGTTTTTGAAAGATGTTAATTAAGACCATCTGTTATTTAGGGATTATTTTAATAATTTTTTTTTTTGAATTTATTTATTGATTACTGTTTTTTGAGGTATCTTCGGTTTTGATTATATTTCTTTTAATTGCCTAATGAGCTTGATTTATTATTGAAAAATATGTACATAAGAAAATAACATAAATAAAATGAACACGCACGATATATATAAGAGATTTGTTGCGTCAGATTAACCAAATAAAGCAATAAAGAATAAATAACTTTTATCACATATTGCCAATATCGTAAAAGACATGAATTTTATGGAACAAAAAATTCAAGTGAAAAAAAAAAAAAAATGAAATAAAAAAATGCAATTTAACATCATGACAATCAAAAAAAAAAATTTTGAAAAAACTTTAAAAAACAATAATATTTCTAAAAACACATATAATAAAAACAGCAATTATTCCAAATCTAATTCTATTTCCCCAGTTGATAAAGCTCTTAATGTAACTTGATAAAGTAATAACATCACCGAACTCTGAATTGAAGTCCAAACAAATCTTGGACCAACACCAGAAAATAAACCAACTACACCTTGCCTTTGATATACAGTTACTAAACTTTTTAAAATGGAATTTGAATCAAGTAAAAGTTGACTTGAATTTGCATTCTGTGTTTGCATTCTAGTTTTGATAACATCTAATGGAGTAGTTATAATACCAGCTAATCCACCTGCTGCCGCACCCGTTATTAATTCAAGACTTAAAGATAAATCACTATCTTTTTCTTCTAGTTTTGAGTCAGATGGTAAACTGAATGCGAAACTTCTGAATCTTTCATAAAATGCAAATTGTAAAGCAGAAAAAGGCAAATCACGAACCAGTGTTGCTTTATATCCAAAAAACAAAGTTCTCCATCCTTCCACTTTAATTATACTTTGAATTGCATGTAAAGTACCAGAGTAATTATAACCAGATTTGAAATGTGGATTATCAAAACGTCCTTGCAATTGTAATCTTGTTTTTAAAACTTCACTAGGAACATAAAAAACTGATGAAGCAAAATCACCAAAAAAACCAGAACCCAAGTAAACTAGTGTTTCATTCAACTGGAATCTCTCTATACCTAATCTTTTAAGTGACTCATATGTAACAAAAAATATAGCAGCACTAGGAAATGAACCAAGCATTGCAGCACCAAATCCACCATATAAACCTCTTGCGAAACCTTCTTCTTTGAAAATTGTTAAATATGCAGGAATAGTAGATTTATACTTGGGTATATGTGAAGCACCTTGTTGTCTAGTTTTAACGGTATCTAATGAATGCATCAATGAATCTCCAACCATGCCTCCAAATCCTCCTGCTAAGAAACAATTTAATATACTTGGGTATTTGCCATTGTTTGAGTTTGTACTATCATCACCTCTATTTGACCTCAAAGATTGAACATCAGAATTGGGTATTCCTTTGGGAGCTGAAATATGTGGATTATGATGATGATGGGTTTCTGGAATAGTTACTGTAGAAAAGTTTATTTGTTGGGATGCCTGGGATGCCATTTATTGATTTTATTTTATTTTATAGTGATTTTGGAAAATTGAATATATATGGAAGTATTGTATCTCTTTATGAATAAAGTTTGATAATTGAAATTTTGAAAAATATACCCTATACTATTATGGATAATAAAGTGTGCAAATGGGGCATTGGGTTCTTGAACTTTGGGATAAGAGTCTTGTGAATAAACCCGGAAAATATAGAGCAACAGTTTCAATTGTTGAACAGTTTGAAAAACAAGAATATAACAAATGATTGAATGTCTCTTGAAAATCCAAATACCGAAGTTTGAAGGAGTCTTTTGATCTTTTAATCTGATCTTTTTGTCTTTTGGTACTTTCCTCTTTTGATATAGTTTAAAAAAGTACAAGTTGTTTTGTTTGTTCAAAAAAAACAAAATCGCTTTTCGTCAGAATTTTTTGCGGCGTGGTGATTCGTTGATATTTTGATATTTGGGTATTTCACTGGCTGGAAAGTGTTCAGATATCAAAATAGAGAGTAATGACAGTGTTGTTATAGAATGGAATGGAGATATTTTTGGTATATGAGAGTGGAGCTCAACATAGCAAGTGGTTGGGAAATGGTGGGTGGCTGCTAGCTATAATCTTTCCTATATTTGAGACCCGGGTTCCTCTGGTTCGGTCACCTTCTTCTTCTTCTTCTTCTCTTTTTTTTTCTTCAATTTTAATCAATACTCTCCATTTAAAACAATGTCCATCATCCCAGATTTTTCAAAAGTCAAGGTTCCTTCCTTAAAACCAACTTTGTTCATCAACATTGAAGCAAAAGAACCAGAAGTTGGATTCTCCACCAAGCAAAAGACTCTTCAACATGTTTCAATTACTGGGGGTTCTGTTAAATCCTTAGATTCTTCTTTGCCTTTTGATTATGAAATTGCTTCCGGTACAGATGATATCACTTTCAATGAATCCAATCCAACTATAGGTAATCTAGACTGTAAGTTATTCTTAAAATCAAAGGATGGTAGAAAAGCTTACGTTTACTACACTGGTGTCGTTAATTTTTCTGGTAAAGTTGCCGAAGTTGTTTCAAAACAAAATAGCTATATGGATTTTGAAGATGGTTATGTAACTAATCATCCAATCTTTGTTACTGAAACTGAAAATGAAAAATGGTTGAATGATATCAACTTTTTGGGTAAGGGAAGATTCGTCAGAAATGCCGAAGGAATTTTATGTGTTCAATATTACGTTTACACCTTTGCCTAAATTGTATTGCCAATTGTTGGTTCTAACCATATATAATTTACTAGTTTTTGATACAGATAATTAGTACTATTTCTTTGAAAGCAACATGTTCCTTTTCCTTTTACTCGTTGCATTTCTCTATTGTCTATACCAAATGTTACTGTTCTGATGCACTTGCAATGTAGTATATGTAAAAAGTTTTTAGTAATCAAAGGTAATAATGTATAAAAATTAAAAACCAGAGGTACGTCATTAGCAAAAGAAAAACAAAACAAAAACACAAAAAATGAAAAATAAGAAAGTGAAAAGGAAAAACTAAAACCATTCAAATATTAAAATTCAAAAGGCAAATCGCCACTTAAACCAAAACTCAACCTCTATTTCTTAGCAGTCTCAAAACATCTTCATTAGTAAAAGTAGCAAACCGAGAATTTCTGAATGACTTAGAACTTCCAAAGTATCCTAATAATAAAGGTAGTAAAACTAGAGAATGAAGACTGGCAACAATGATTAATGATAACCACATTCTGAAATAGTAAATTTGAAAAATTTTAGATCTGGTAAAACTTAACACTGAAATACCAATAAACTTAGTTAATGTTATACCACTTAAAGTTGAGTTACCAATAAACACCAAAGAATTGAAAGCTCTATTCATCTTGAAAGTTGCTTTTGAATTATGAGAAACTGATGAAGGCTGTGATCCATTTGAGTTAAAGGTGAAATGCTTGATTAAATGAATACAAAATTCAACACTTAAACCTAAACAAATCATCAAATTCACTAATGAAATTGCATTCAAGGAAATTCCCAAAAGAGCCATCATTCCACCAATATCAATGAGAATGGATGTAACAACAAGTATTAAAATCAAGGCATTTCTGAAAGACCCCAATAAAAATGATGTAATTAAAAATACCAAAATTAATCCAACCAAAATTAAACTTATCGTTAATTTAATTATTGTTTCGTATTGAACAAAGAATATGTAAAATGGAGAGTATGCAAAAACATCCAAATTTTCATGGCTCTTTTTTATTTCTTCTACAACACGCAAAGAGTTATGATAAGCTTCAATAAAATCATTTTGTGATCTTAATGGTATATGACTAGTTCTAAAAGCAGTTCTTTTAATTGTAGGTTCTGTGTCAGTTCCTTTAGACTCTAAATATAACGAGCTTGAATAAGGTGCTTTACCACCTAATGGGCAAGGATCAGACGGTGATTCTTTCCATTGATTGAAGAATTTAATAAAAGTTTCATTTTCTGGGAATCCGTCCATTTTAAAAGTCCAAGTTTCATCGGCATAGCAAACTTCACATTGTCTTGGTGGCTGGTATGGTGAACAGAATTCATCAGTTGATCCTTTCTTGTATCGGCAACAATCTGTTAAATCGGGATTGGTCCATAATAGAAAATCATCAATCCATGATGTAACAGGTTCAGCAATAGTACTTTCATTAGATCTTTTATACTCCTGTTCGATAATACTTACTAATGAAAATTCATCACAGGTTGTAAATTTGCCACACAATTTTTGTTGGTTTTCAATCTTTGTAACATCCAAATCACTAACAATAAAATAAATAGGAGGTCCAACATTTAAATATTCATAAACTGAATTGAAATAATCAATTAAATATGAATCAGAAGGAATAGCAATTCTTTGATCTAAAGCCAACTGGATTTTAGGTAATATAGATAATGAAATTCCCAACCAAATGAAAAAAATTACAATAACACTATTTCTAATTTTATCAAGAAACAAAAAAGGAGCAAAATAATCTCTAATACTTTTCGTGAATAAATTTTCGTCAGAATTCGTAATATTTGATTCTAATAGTAATCCCAAATCACCACTACCAGGCAAGCTAGTATTGTTTGAGTATTTGGCTTTGACAAAAGGAATTAAATCTAACCTACCATCTTCAATTCTAATTTGATCTAATGATAAAATTGAAACAAAGCATGTAAGTTGTAATAAAGTATTGAACAAAATTGCAAAAGCTGAATATAAAGCAAAATTCTTCACAGCTGGCATTTCAACAAAACTAGCCAAAATAAAACATAAAAATTGGCATAATGAACTCAATAAAATTGATGGACCAATATTGGCCATGGTTTTACTTATTCTATCGTGAATATCTAACTCATTACTGACATTCATATTATTAACATCTTTTAGTTCATTGGTAATCAAAAAAATGTTATCTACACCAACAGCTAAGATTAAGAATGGAATAACTTCTGCAATAATTAAAGTTGATTTCAATCCCATCAAACCCCAAAATCCAGCTGAAGCACAAACCGAAAGTAAAACAATAAAAATACCAACCAAACCTAATCCAAATCTTGTTTTTAATAAAAGCTTTGAAATGGAAAAGAGGTTACCTGGAAACTCTTCAGGACTTGAAACTCTCAATCCAGATCCACCACCAGAACCTAATGCTAAAGATGCATAAGCAAACATAACTAAATATGAAATAGCAACAATTGGAATATCAGTATTTGTGGATTTATTCAATTCTTGCTCTAAAGATATTTCTGTACTGAAACTGATATGAAGACCTATTGTTTGAGCTTCTTCAACTAAATTTATTAGATATTTCTCTAAACTATGCTCCCAGGCTTCCGCTTTCTTAATTTCCTCGCTCTGAGGGTTGTTATTGTTATTCACTAATAGAGTTGCCACGATTGCTTTCGATTTTAAAACATCATCTTCGTTAGAACCACCAAATAATAGATTCTTTTTTAAAGGTTGTTGGAATGTGGGTAAACAATTTACTGGAGTATCAGCACAAGATTTAATCTGCTGTTGCCATTGATGTTCATTCAATTGATTGATATCTCCATAAAAATATTGAGTGAAGGATTCTAAAATGCATGTATCGCCTAATGGTTTATAACAAATATCATCATAAGTAATTAAATCTTCTCCGTAGATTCCAGTTATATTTGATGATATTTCTTTTTCCTTCTCAAACCACCATTGAATGGATTCAAAGTTTTGTAAAACAGAATCCCCGGTAACATTTGAAATATATATTTGTTGTGTTCTATAAAATGGTCCAAAACTTTCATCGTAGGTCTTCCTTTGTAGATACGCATCAGCAGTTGGACTAACCCATAAATTAACTGGATCTCTTTCCAATTTTAAAAATATGATTAGTGATGACAACCCAAGTGATAAAACTAAAGTTGATGTGACAACTCTCTTTGGATGCATTGAACACAATCTACCTAATTTATAAAACCATTCTTCTAAATAATTGTTTACAACATATGAATCAGTAGCTTTGAAATTATCAAAATTACTGAAAGAATCATCGTCAGAGTTATTCTCTTCACCAAATGTAAAATCCTCTTCATCAATTAAAGAGTCAGGAAGTAAAGAATCTTCACTCAAGAAGTTAAATTCACTTGATTTTTTGAATTTCAAAAATAGATAAAGAGCAACGTAAAATATAAGAGTAGAACCATAAATGATAATTATAGCAAGAGAAAAACATGGAATAAAACCGTTAATCATACATTTCCCTTCATGGTTTAACGTTGGTAAATTAGGGCAAGAAGGAGGGCAATCAGAGCAAGCGCATCTGAACTCTATATCAGAGTCATTACATTGATGTGCTGGTATATTCAATAAACTTATTAGGCCAGATTCGTCCTCTTGGTATTTGAAGTTAATTTGAAATGGAGACCCACCCAACATTGGCTTTTCATCCCCCAAAAATTTTAAAAATTGCTGAGGTGTGGTGGCACCACCACCAATTAAGTCCATCGCATATCCATTAGTTGCTCCAAATTTGATGTTCTTACAAGAATCGAAAAATTCAGTTGCAAATCCATTGTCTGAACCTTCAATGTAAAAATCGAGCTCTGAAACTATATCATTCCCGGACATGCTTTTATCAATAGCAGTAACATTAACAAATGTGGATTGGTTAGGGGAACAAGTAAAATGACAGAACATTTGAAAAAAGTTATCTTTACAAGCTGGGCAAGAGCTAATTAACGGTTCTGCTTTCTTCAAATTTTTTTGAAGATTTTGTAATTGAGAGTTATCACAGCATCCAAATTCAACTTCTGACCATGTTGAACCACATATTTGAACTAATAATGATTGATCATCAAGTGACAGTTGTTGAGCTGGTATATTCTGGGGATCTGGTAAGTCAGCTCCAAAAAATGATTTCTTTCCCCCGGTTGAGTACATAGCACAATACCCATTTTCATGAATTGTTGTAAATTGTGCTAGAGTCACAGATATAAGAGATAAAACCAAAATGTAGCTAAATATCATATTGGAAAGTGTGCTTATTTTATGGTTTTGATTTCTACCTAATTTGTATCTTATCGTTGAATTTGCCTCAGTCTTATGACCGAATTGATAGGTGCTAGAATAAATTCAATTGTCAATTTAAATGCAAATTAAAAGACTAGATAATTGTAAATATCAATAAGCCAAATAGTAGTATAATATAATTATCCAACAAGGTGAAGAATTTTAAGTTTTCATACTGGGAAATGTATCAGTTTTTTGCTCAATCTTAGTTAGTTTACATGCGTGCAGGCAGATAATGATAGTGAAGTGGCGGAGTATGGATTGTAATGGCGCATTCATGGCACAGCATAGATTGACTGTAATTTGCCACATATGTCACATGTATTACGTGTGCCACAAGAAAATTATGCTGCGCCTTAAGGAAAAAAGCGGCGGCTGACGTCACTCGCTGAAGGGCCAACAAGAAATAAACACACCTGTAAAACAACACAATCATTAAAACCAGGTTTTCAGCAACATATTTGTAATTAGACTAAGTACATTATCACTCTTGCCATATAGTGAATATTTACATAACTGATTTAGTGAGATCTAGTGTTTTAGCATTTTTTTCTGCATCTTTACTACTTTTTTTCATTGAAAAAACACGAAAACATCTGCTATTACTAATAAAAAAAGATTTCTTGAACTCAAATAAGACATTGTTACTCATAAACTGATCTTCAGCTACAAGTTTCAAAACTATTGTGCAATATTAATTTCTTAGCATTACTTGAAAGAACTAAAGTATCTTCTCAACTCTCATAGTTATACTCTTAATCCATTTATTGATTTGACACTTCTTCTCAATTTTATTTATCTTCCATTTCCACGGTCCTTTTGACTATTTCATTTTCAGCTTAAATTTAAAAGCACTTTTTCAATTACTACTAGATCTTGCTGGTGTTCATCTGTTTATTTTTTAAACAAAATACCTTTCTTCTTTTCAAACATCAACAAACCTGTTATTTATCACCCTCGTCATCATGACATCACTAAATTCGGCACAAGACATAAATGGTCAACCCCAGAACCAAAATCAAAATCAAAACACTGGTTCTTCAACTCTTTCTATGTCCAAGACCCTAGACTTGGAACCAAATCCTTTTGAACAATCTTTCGCCACCAAGGAGAACTCTCCAAACAACACTGTAAGCTCGGCTCCTTCATTCAAGGATGGAAATCCTCCAGTTACAAAGAACTCAAATAAGTTACAGTTACCTCCAAATTCTATTACTAGCAATGGAACTGGACAAACTCCAGGTATGACTCCTGGTATGACTCCCCCAATTTTGACACCTGGTGGAACTAGGAGATTACATACAACTACCCTACCTCCTCTGCAATCAATGTCCCCAGGTGGTACTTCAATTCCTGGTACTCCAGGAATTTGGAATATTTTAAACCAAATTCCTTCTCAATCTCATTTCAATTTTCAAAATAATAATACAGGTATCACAACGGTAGGAAATAATAACAATCAAAATAATCCATTGGCTTCTCCTCAGTTACTGACAAACTTCCTAGGTTCAAAGAAAATTGATCTCACTCCTAATGAAAGTTCAGTCAGAACTGGGTTTACTCCAGATGGTAATCTACCCTCCCAATTACAAACAGCCAACAGCTATTCTATGTTTTTAGGTGGTATTGGAGGAATGACACCTGGACAATTCACACCTGGTATATCTTCTTTATTGAGTATGAGTGCACCGTCAGGACCTGTCTTACCCCAGCCTATTCAGGATTCTAACTCAACTCAACAGCATCTTCAATTGCAACAACAGCAGCAGCAATTACAGCAGCAAAGCCACCATCAACAGCAACAACATCAGCAACACCAGCTTTCACAACACCAGCAATTGCAAAGAGGCTTTAATGGTGGGAATTTACCTGCTACTAATAATACCAGTGCTCCTTCAAATGCAAACAAACAACACCCCACAATACCGGAAGTTAGCGTTAGTACAGATATCAATACTGACCCAACTATGGTGGATGCATCTACATCTAATGCATCAGGAAAAACCAGAAAACGAATTCCTAGAAAACAATCACAATCTAAAGAATCCGCTTCAAATAATACCAAGAGACGAAAAGTCAAGAAAGAAATACCTGAGACTCCCCCTAAGCAAGAACCTTCACCTCACACTTCTAGCAATGAATCTAATTCTCCAAATGTAACAAATATGTCACCGTTAGACACTCCTGCAGAATCTAGCACATCGCCACATTCTGGAAAACGCTCTAAATTGTCAGAGAATGAGAAAAGAAAGAATTTCTTGGAAAGAAACAGGGTAGCTGCCTCTAAATGTCGTCAACGTAAGAAAGAAATGGTTGATAAAATGAAATCGGATTTACAAAGTTACCAAACGCAAAATCAATCATTAGCTCTGGAGAATAATCAATTGAGAGAACAAGTTCTGACGTTCAGAGCTATACTATTTGCTCATAAGGAATGCCCCCAATTAGTTGAACAAATTGGTGGTGTCGAAACTATGAATACTTTGCTAAATGCTAGTAATCATGTTGCTCAATTAGCTCATGCTCATACTGTTCCAGGAAATTCAAACAACTCGGGTTCCAATTTACCTGGTCAACTGTTAAATAATGCTGCTCCACAGACTGTTGCTGCTGCCACTGTTGCGATGACTACCAATAACATGATAGCTAGACAGCAGCAACAGCAACGTAATGGTAGTCTTTAGGTTTCATTCAAATAAATATTACTTTTGATTTCTTTTTTATTTATCTTGTTGTTTTTCATTTGTGAATTATTATTCTTCTTTCTTGTCTTTCAAGTTACATTTTTGAAATATTGGTCTATCATCGTTTTACATTACTCTCATTTTAATAGTTGAAATTACAAAGTTTGCAAAACATTTTTCCAGTTCAATACGGAAATGTAATTTGTCATACTGTATACTTCCATTTTTTATTTTTGTGTTATGTAAAGTGCTATTTCTACATTTGTATTATTTTGAATGACTCATTACTTTTGTTACTTTTTGCTCTTCTATTCTTATTTAACTTTGTGGTTTTTTTTAAATCCTCCAATAGTTTTCCTTTTCCCATCATTCTTGTCATATGTATATTATCTTCCTGCTATGTATTTTACTTGAACTAGATTACCCAACATGTACCAGTGAAAATTAAAATTAAAACTAAAACTCCGACATCGGGAACCATCCGCGCTTTTGACCAGATTCAGAACTGGGTAAAAGAAATATAAATATATACCTATATACTTGAGTGTTTTTTTTCAAATGTATCAACTTCTAGTTAATCAACAAAAGTAAATAAATAAGCATGTCCAATCCATTTGCATATGCCAAGAAAGCTGGTAAAATTCTTTGCATAGGAAGAAATTATCTTGCTCATATCAAGGAGTTGAACAATGCTAAACCAATCACACCTTTCTTCTTTTTGAAGCCACAATCATCCATTTTATTGCCAAATCAAGGCCCAATCCTAATCCCAAAAAATGTTCTTGTTCATCACGAAGTTGAATTAGCTTGTATTGTTGGTAAAGAATTGAAAAATTTGGATCCGCAAAAGTTTGGGCCAAAAGAAGCTTTGGATTCAATTGATGGTTATGCATTGGGTATTGATCTAACTGCAAGAAATGTTCAAGATCAAGCTAAAAAACAAGGTTTACCATGGTCTATAGGGAAAGGTTTTGATACATTCTTACCAATTTCTAAATTCATACCAAAATCTAAAATTCCTGATCCATATTCTGTTGAGCTAAATTTGAAAATTAATAATGAATTAAAGCAAAATGATCTAACCAATTTAATGATTTTCCCAATTCATAAATTCTTATCTACAATGTCCTCGATTATGACTTTAAATCCTGGTGATATTATTTTGACAGGTACACCAAAAGGTGTTGGCCCTGTCAAGCCTGGCGATGTGTTGGAAGCATGGATTGATGTTGATAGTAAAACTGTCGAAGAGAGTATTCTGAAATTTGATGCTGAACAAAAACCAGGACCTTATATATTCAAATCAGAATAAGTAAAGGTAGTATATCGTATATTCAAACTTTAAATAAGTTAACCATTTATATAAAAAAAAAATTATAGCTGAGTAATAAGCAGCCGTTATATAGAAACTATCACTCATTTTCGAACTAGCTACTAGCTACTAGCTACACATTTATTGTTACGTTTATTTTTCCAGTAAACAAAAGCGAAATGGTAAAAATAAACAATAAAGTTAAATAAAATATTAAATTTTAAAACAAAACACTCTAGTGATATTAATGGTTCATGAAATGGAATCCCTTAACATCCGGGATGTGAAATGGGTCCAACGATGGTAATTCTTTACAGCATTCTTCTAGGGAATTTAGAGCATAATTAATTTCTTCTTTTTCAATAACTAAAGGAGGGCACCATCTTATAGTTTTACCGTGAACCATTTTGCAAGCAACACCTTTAGCTCTCAAGTACATTGCAACATGCCAGACGTTCATGTTTTGAGAAGCTAAAAGTTTCAAATTAATGTCGAACCCTGCAATCAACCCAGCACCTCTAACTTCTTCAATTAATTCATATTTTGATGATAATTTACGTAGTCCTTCAAGCATAGTTTTCCCTAGTAGTGGTACTCTGTCTCCTAGCTTTTCATCTTCATAAACTTTCAATGCAGCTAATGTTGCAGCACAAGCAATTGGTGATCCTGAAAATGTGGCGCCATGTGAATTTGGTTCAATAGTATTCATAATATCAGAATTGCTCATGATAATTGAGCCTGGATATAATCCACCTGTTATTGATTTAGCAGTTATCAAAATATCTGGTCTGACTGATCCATCACTAACGTTTTCATAAGCCCAAAATTTTGGGCCACATCTATAAGAACCCATTTGAATTTCATCAGCACACCATAAAATATTATATTCATCACATAGTTTTCTGACACCTTCAAAGTATCCTGGATCAGGAACATAAATTCCAGCCTCTCCTTGAACGCTTTCAATTATAACTCCTGCTATTTTATCACCTTCAGACTCAAAACATTCTTTCAAACCTTTCAAATCATTATATCCTAAAACTTGTTTTTGGCCTTTGGTGTCAACGTAATTAGGACCAATATTCGGAATGAATGGTCCGTAATTCTTTCTCGCATCTGGGTTAGTGGATCCTGATATAACACCTATAGTTCTGCCATGATAGTTTTTAGCCATCATCATCACTTTAGCTTCATTTGGTTGAATATTTTTTTTAACATATCCCCATGAACGGCATAGTTTTATAGCAAACTCTATAGCTTCGGCACCACCATTCAAAGGTAAAACTTTCTCATAGTTGAATTTCTTACAAACAGTCTCACAAAAGTCCGAAAATAATTCATGGGTGAAAGCTCTCGATGGTAATGCTAATTGATCATACTGATCTTTGACGGCTTTCACAATTGATGGATGATTATGTCCTGTATTTGTTGCACCATATGAAGCACAGAAATCTAAGTATTTATTTCCATCAACATCTAATATATGGGCTCCTTGTGCCGATTGAAAGATAATTGGAATTGGGGTGTAATTATGAGCAGAGTATTGACGCTCCTTTTTAAGTAGCTCTTCAGATTTGGGAGATGATTTGATCTTAAACTGTGACATCGTTGATGGATCCTATATTTCTTCCAAGATCAGTCTGAAATACTAATGTTAAGTGGTAAAAATGGTCTTTTTAAAGCTTATATAGAAAACCGGACAAATCCAAGGGAGGGCGCGATAAGCTACTTCAGGAATTTTGAAGCGTCGATTAGTAGTTATTAACGAACTTCACGAAAGAAAGATAAGGATAATTTTGGTTGAGTTGGATACAAATTTCAAAGCAAATTTTTGGTTTTAAATGCAAAAAAGGTTGTTTAAATTATCTTACCTAAACGCTCAAGTATCTCCTTTGTGGTCAATCTCTCATGTGCATTAACTTTCAACATGAATAGCAATAACTCGACAATACTTGATTCTGGCTCTTCTGTGATATCTTTCACAACATATTTGAATTGTTCGTTATTATCCCGAAACAATTTGAATTTTGGATCGTCATAATCATTGGCCACTGACCATTTCAAAGCTTTATAATAATAAAAGTAAACAAAAACCACACCTAATGACCAAATGTCTGACTTAAATGGATTATACGATATAGTACTTAGAACTTCCGGAGCGACATAGAGTTTAGATCCGACTAATCCATATCCTTTATTTCCTTCGATTGAAGAACCAAAATCTATAACTTTCAGAACACCATCTTTTGAAACGCAGCAATTCTCGGGTTTAATGTCTCTGTGATTCACATTATGTTTTTGCAGATAATCAATAGCTGTAACTAATTGTTTGAATAAATCTAACTTAGTAAATTTGGAAAGATCAACAAAGTTAGCTGAGTAGTGAGCAGAAAGTTGTTGACCACCAAATTCCATAACATAGTAGAGATCACCCTTATTAACGCTAAAAAAATCTATAAATTTTATAATGTGAGTTTTATTTCCTTCCATTGGAGATTCAGGATTCACCAATAAATGGATTCTAATTTCCTTTGAAATTCGTTCTTTAAATGATTCAAAATTCTCGTATATCTCTTTATCTTGATACTTGAAAATTTTCACTGCAATTATTGAAGAAGAACTATGATACTTAATCACCGATGCTGTTGTTCCTTTACCTAACTTGTTTTCTTGTTTGCCATATCTTGAAGTAGGAAATCTAAAATAATTTTTCACCGTGGAAAGGTTGTTTATAGTTATAACTGTTGAATCATTCATTTTTGATTCCTGTTTGTAGGAAAAATTCGGACTTCCTCCTTTTTTGAATAACTTAAAAGCATTCATCTTATCATATTATATCATATCAAAAATCAAATAGGAGTATGGTGAATTAACACCTTTTATTTCCCACAAGTAAACTTTTCTATGAGTATTCAAAGCTTTATTTTTATAATAAGCGAGTAGTGGAATAAAATTATTTTGAGTTCAAGCGCATGGGTTTCCATTCTATTAAGCCCTACATATAGCTAGCCAACACATTCAAAATTTATATGACTGATATCATAGATCTTCAGAAAACAACAGAAGTTTTCATTCCCAGAATCAGGAAGAAACATTTAGGGAAGGTTTCTTCTCTTGCCCAACAACGAGAGTTACTACCCTCACACAAGATTCTAGATGATGAAGATGAAGATGAAGATAAAGATGAAGAAATGAATGATGCTCCACCTCTAACTAAATCTTTATCTGAAACAAAAGAGGAATATCGAGTTAACTTATTGGATACTATGGAGTTTGTATTACTGAATAGAAATCAAGATGGGCTTCCATTTTCTCTTACATACCTTCAATCAATGACACGTTCGTTTCTATCTGATAAGCATTTCCTGATGAAATTATACGACAAGTTTTCTTACATTTTCAAGGAGTTCCTTGTTCAGGATATTCAGCAATCACTATCAAACGCAAATTTCTCTTTTTTACAATTCATTAAGGAATACCAAAGCTGGAAGCATGCATTAGAGAAACTACATAGAATTTTCTTACTCTTAGATATATCCACCACGTTAAGATATAATTTTCCCGACAGTGAGAAACTTAGAAGCTTTAAATCCTTCGGTATACAGATATTTGCTTTTGAATTAATCTATTCAAGAAAAACCAGTAATGAAAACATTACACTATATGATAGAGAAGAGTTGTTTGTGCGATCCAAAATAATGATTTCTCTATATGATAAGCTTACCAATTATCTGACTGATTTCGAAACAAATGATGAGATTAAATTTGAAATTGAAAATTGTCTTCGTGTCTTTCAAGAAATTGATGAAAATGAAATTTCCATATCAGGCTCAACTAAACTCAGATTTTTGCAATTGCTCCAAGATATGTTGTTTAGAATATGCGATGGTATTAGAGATAAATGGAGTCATGAAAGTAAATCAACATATATAAGTAAATGCATTACGTTCAAGAAAAGATATGTCTCATTACTAAAATCCTTTGAGTTATTTGATAAGAATCAGTTTGAGCATTTGCTAGATCAAAAATATATGTTTATCTTACTCCATAATTCTGTTATTATTCCTGTTTTGGCTGAGCTTTTCAAAACTCCTAATACTTACAAAGATCAATTATCAAATTTGTATAAGACGTGTTCAATTTTCATTAGCTGGGATAAGTCTTCATTTATTGCTCAGTTTCAATCATCTACGGAAGAATCATTATCTGAGTTATTGAACTCCAAGATTTCACATCATGGTAAAAATAATTCTTTCTCTCTGATAACTTCAGTTTTGGAGTTCAAAGAGATTAGAGACAGTATAATTCATGACTGTTTTGATAACGATACAATTTTCATTGCCAGTATTCAAACTTTGTATAACGATACCATTTCAAAATTAAATGCATCTACTCTACTTTGTGATATGCTATTGAGATCATTGGATTCCTATATTAGAAAATCTGGAAGAAGTGGTTCCATTATTGATGAACAAGGCGTTAATAAACTAATCAAGTCTGCGACTACTATTCTTGAGATGATACCCGATAAGAGACACTACTTTTTTGATAAATATCAAATTCAATTAACTTTAAGATTATTAAGAGGAGGATTGCATATAATGCCGAACAATGATGATTCTAATGGTACTTTGAAACTGGAAAGGTTGATTGTTAATAAATTAAACCAATCATTTGGAGCTGTTCATACAGATAAACTCACATTTATGATTACTGATATGGTTACTTCAAACAAGATATTGGCGGATTTTACTGATATCGATCCTATTAATAAAATAGAAGCTGATATTGCTTGTTTACAATCTGATCATTGGAGAGAGCCACCTGAAAACAGGCAAATCAAGTTAATTCCAGAAATTCAAAATTTAATTGATGTTTATGAAACTTTTTATAAAAAATCTAGATCTGTTGATTTCAGTTGGAAATATCACTTTCAGAGATTAGTTATTGATGTTCAATTTAATGAGTTTTATGATGTTTTTAAATCTGTTGACTGTTCAATTTATCAAGCAACCATTCTACTATCTTTTCAAGATCATGACCAACTGGATTTAAATCAATTGCTGAGTTCAACTGGATTGGAGCTAGATTTCTTGATTGACAATTTGAATTCTATGAGTAAGGGTAAATATCCTGTTTTGCGGCTTGATGGATCTCTCTATTCAATTAATTCAGAATTCACAGACTCAAAAACAATAATTAAATTACCAATGACTTTATCAGATGATTTGAAACAAGTTGGAGGTGGGGGAATACGTAGAAGTCAAGAAAGGGATCCTATTGAGATGCTGCAATTGAGCTTACAAGCTTTCATAACCCGGTCTGTAAAGGCCAATAAAAAATTGTCGCATGATAATCTCGTTAATTTAGTTTTAGGTTATTCAAAATCCAGAAACATCAATTACTTGAAACTTTTCAATGGATCAACCAATAAGTTTATTAGTTATGTGAAAACGGTTATTGATGGATTAATTAGTGATGGATACCTGGCCAGAGATCTAAAGGATATAGATTTGTATTTATACATTGCTTGAAAAAGGTAGTCTTTAATTTTGGGTTTATATGCATATTAATTTTATATCAAAAGTAATGGCAATCAACTATGAATTAGTTAAGCTAATTATTATTGATGATTATCTAGGGAATCTATATATTCAGGTGGATGAATAAGTTTCACGACATCGGAGACCAACACTTAATCTATTAAAATTTTTGATTTGAAAGCTGAGTATAATCAGATTCGATTGAAAAACTGAACAAAAATTTCTGTCTAATTGTACATCCAATCAGTAATTGTTGATGTTTGGACGTAATCACTTCTTTTGGAAATTGTTCAATACATTTCATTTGAATTTGAAAGGGTGGTAATTGATTAACTTGATTTTTGTCTTACATGCCACTAAGATTTCTAAAATCATTGTTTTTTTAAAGAGAACTCAATCAAGATTATTCATGAAAAAAGGAATGAAATAGCTATATATACATATTCTAGCTTTTTTGCAAAAGAATAAACATTTCCAATGCTTAAGTTGTTAGAGAAAAAACAAGGTTATGAATATTTGGTCAATAAGGTATTTGAGTTTGAGTTATTTTGCTATTTTATTATATATATGAGTTCTTCCTCATAAGTCATTATTTTATAATGTGTACCTTTTGTAGTGAAATGTGAATACAATCTATTACACACTAACTTTTAGTGCTAATGCTTAATTGATAAATCCGATAAAGGAAGCATAAGGATTGTCATTTAGATAATTCCATGTAGAGAATGTATATCTAGCTTGAGTAAATTCTGAGTCTACTATAGTAAGTTGAACTGAAAGTTAATTAATATGTCTACGGCCGATTATATGGTAATTGAATAGTCTTGAGAAAATGTATTAATTAAAAGTAAATGTGTGTAAATTGTATATCTCTAAAAAAATATAAGAGTATAAATTATATAAAAATATATCGAGGTATCGGGTTGCGAATCTGGATCAATTATATATCTAACCAGCGGTGTTTAAATATATCTGTCAGAGTAAGAGAGATAGATCTCCATCAATTATTTATCCAACAACGGGGGGCATATACCTTCTATTGATATGATATCTTGAGAACTAGAATGTAACCGTTGTTTCCAACCATGGATATTTACTCCTTTAGTAAGTGGTATGAATTAACATACGTTAATTGACTATAAGTTTGATCTTAGAATTTTGGGTAATAGAATCGATATTTTTTTTCTCTTATAAAATCTATATATTAAACAAAAATTAAATTGGGAAAACACTTTGTCGGAGTAAGAGAGATAAATCTCCGTCAATTATTTATCCAACAACGGGGGGCATATACCTTCTATTGATATGGTATCTTGATAACTAGAATGTAACCGTTGTTTTCAACCATGGATATTTACTCCTTTAGTAGGTAGTATGAATTAACATACCTTAATTGACTATATTTTGATCTTAGAATTTTGAGTAATAGAAACGATAATCTCTTTTCTTATAAAATCTATATATTACACAAAAATTAAATTGGGAAAACACTTCACCTTTTATACAAAAAATTACTTGACAAAAAGAAAGTTAAGAAATATTAATTAGTTGGAAATATGGATGATCCTGAAAAAAATGGCTGACCTATATGAAAAATGGCTGACCTATAACCTGTAATTTGTAACAATAATGATTTACAGTAACAATGTAATAAGACATGCATATTATCATAATGATAATGGAATGTGATGACTTATTTCCGATACACCCCCTTGACTTTAACATCATTTTTTTTTGAAGATATAACTATTAAACTGTTCAACAACCTTTATCACAACTGGTTTAGTTAAAATGTCGGCCAATTGATTTTCAGAGGAAACATGTTTTAATGTGAACATCTTTTGTTCAAACCAATATATAATATTCTTGAATCTAATCATATAATGCTTATTTTCAGATGAAAATGTTTCATTTTCAATTGTAGTTTGTGCTGGTTTATTATCCATATGAATAATAGGTGTATTAACACTGTTTATGGGTTCACCAATAAATTTTAATAATTCTCTTAACCATGTTA